>PNEQ01067715.1:0-14991 GCA_003012365.1 Medauroidea extradentata | reverse complement strand
TTCTTTTCGCGAAAAGTTCATGTCTCTACCTATCACTGGCCACTAAGAATAGCAGCAGACGCGACTGTAAGGCAATGGAACAAGTTGTAGCAAAAATCGCTTCGCAGAAACTACCAGGTTCTGCTGATAGATATCAGAATTTGACCAGTTCATGTATAGGAATGAGAAGTCTTACACTCTAAAAAATAGTTTGTAAATTTTCCACACGTTCGTATAGGAGCTCTAAGGAAGTACGTATGATAAAATGGTTTCCCAGACACCCATGGTAGCACTCATAAACTTTTTATAAAACAGTCAAATGTATACTAAAGTTACCAGACTTGTATTGTAACAACTGTATAAGTATGCATACGTACAAGACGAAAGTATGATATCTGTCCCGTACAGCGTTTAGGTTAATTACTTCCTAAACACTTCGGGAAGTTATTTTACAGCGTAGACTGCTGACAGCTGAATTTACGAAATACTCGTTCCTTTATCACTCCTACATTATGTCAGTCGGTCCAACGCCAACGGATGGGTGCCAAAAACAAACTGCTATGTAACTTATCCTTTCGAGGCTGGCTTCAGGACGCGTATGAACAGTGGCGGATTTAGAAACGTATTTTTTTTGGGAGGGTGGCCCTTATGTAACTTTATGGATTGTAAAAAATACCAGCCATCTCAAAAGTGAGGTTGTTTACTGTTACAGAACTTAAAAAATATCACGCATACAAGTAGGACACATTAAATGTACTTGGATCATCATAGAACAAAACTCCAGTTTTCTTGAGGCGACTGGACATACTTTGGCTGCATAAAGTTAATAACGATTTCGGGGGGGGGGGGGGAGGTGGTCCTTCAGTCCGGTAGTCCCCACTCTTAAATCCACCACTGCGTATGAAAACTAGTTCTGGAAGCGAGAATATTCTGTGGCTATCCCGGGTCAAGCTGAACATGTTGTTGCAATATTGCCTGGCAAGCCGGACAGCAAGACGTCCGAGCAGCAATCAGGTCAGCGTTGGGAAACCACGGAAGACATTAACTCACCTCCCCCTCTCGTAGTTGCACAATATTGAGAACAAGCACGCCGATATATGGCGCTGTTACCAAGCAAACGGAGTCTGTCGTCTGTCGTCGAGCGATCGTGCACCAGCACTCATCAGATCAACACCAGTGCAGTTCTCCGCCGGGGACTCGGGATCGAGCCCCGGCGGGTGCGTGCTCGTTCGTCGATGCCGTCTCCTCATCAATCCAGCTTTCGGTAAGGTCGTCAGATATAGTTATGTGGCAGCAACTCTCAACTTAATGTAATAACTTAATAATCAGTAATATTGCGCTCCCCTCCTAAATAAATAGAACACATTGTAACCTATTTTGTATTCATAGTACCTGCCATTGTAGTATAGTAAATGCCCGTTTAACCACAACTGTCTTAAAGTCATTAGCCCTAAATAATATCTAAATAAACCCACAGTGTAGCTACCATCTGAGTGAAACCCCCCAAACTAATAATAACTTATGAACCCCAATATAATAATCGACGCACAAACTAAACCATTTTGTAACAGTGTTAAGAAATATCTGTTGTACTGCAGACAGTTAGCTAGTAATTATATGGCGGTTAATCCTGTGCGTGAGGAATATAGTGGAACATGATGCTGCCGACAGCAGCGAAGTCGACGACAAAGAAGTAAATAGATAAATAAATATCTTATGAGGAATATACTTGTGGGTCAGGGTATCCCACTTCGGATGCAGACTTCTTACTGGAAGCCCGAAGGCATATGCTTGCCACGGAGGAAGACATGGAACAAGGCTTCCTTCAATGGAGAGGCGCCGGAATGAGAATGGCGGACGAAATGGGAGTTCCGCGAGAAAACCCGCCAACCAGCGACATCGTCCAGCACGATTAGCACATGCAAAAATCCAGAGATCAACACTGCCTGGGATCGAACAAGGATCGGTTTGGTTAGGGCGAGTGGACTGACTGCTACACCACCGCGGCCCTTTGGCGGAGATGTAACTGTCATGTCGGCGAATATTTAGGAATACAGAAATGAAATAGGCGCTAGGACGGAAGAATGTCATCGCTGGGCTGCCGCATGGCGGAAACACCTATCACCAATCATCGTAAGGCGACTGCCCTGCTGTAACATATCATGAACCAGACAGACACGGGGCTGGTATTAGCAGCCTCGGAAACCCAATAAGCGATGACGTTAGCACGTCTCAAATGAACTGTCACGTTATTTTACGTATATTTTACTATTTAGTTTGTGATTAAACAACGAGGTCGCCTCACGCAGCAGACCAGAAACCAGCAAGTGGCGAAAATGAATAAACGAAAAGAGTTTGGCAACGCCATTGTTGGAGAGCGAAAAAAAAGGGGTGTGGGTAGGAGACCATGCAGACTGGCGACAAGGTTTAAATAAAGCAAAGAAAATTATTGGTTTCAGCGCGAACAGTAAAGAAATATTGTTTTTAAAGAAACGAATTTGGAAAAGTGCGTATTTTTTTTACAGATATTGAACTAATAATAATTTACTCAATTAGCTTATAATTAATTGAAATTATCGAGTGACGTACTGGCAAATAAATGAACGTTTCTTATAGGCGACGTTTAATAACATTTTATATATTGTAGGATAATCGATTTTTTATTTTTACTTTATTATACAAGTGTTCCAAAGTCAATGAACTCATCAATAACACCCAAGGTCTAAATATTTGCAGACAATTGTCCATTTGGCTCACTGAGAATTGACTTACATTGTTTGAGTAGGTGTGTGTGTGTGTGTGTGTGTGTGTGTGTGAGAGCTGGCGGTATGTTAGTGTGTGAGGCAGACCATGTTAGTTTGAATGGAAATGAAGATAATGAGAATGTTGTGAACGAAATATTCGAAGTGTAAAGTGATTGATACAATTTAAATAGAAACAATTTGTGTTGAGGTCAGATGTTATTTAACTGATGTATGGATATTTGGTACTCTAATTGTTCAGTGTAAACATTTAATAACATGACTGTGAACTGAAGACAAAAAAAAAATGTTAGGTTACTAGAAAAGGAAAATTTGACGTTCAATAACCTGTATGTTAGAATTCATTATCCATTGTTTACTTAAGTCCAATGTCTCCAAAGTAGAGCTTAATTTTTATGTCTCACTCCAGGGTGCGACAGACGCCTTCGGTGGTCCAGATAAACTATTTTTACAGATCTCCGGTGTAATTCCCTGTCCGCTGGTGCACGGAGAAAACGGACTGCTACTGTCAACCATACATACCTTCGTATTTAGCGAAACAAGTATGTATTTGATCGAGCAAAAGTTTTGTTGCCTGAAAAATATATAAAATACATTCAACGTTGGTTTTGTATTTCTAAAAAGATGTTTATTTACTTTTACTAAACCGTATTGTTGAGGCAACTAAAACTGTTAGACAACAAAATATTTTGTTTATTCAACTGCCAAAACATTCGTTTTCCGAATACAAACATAAACGAATGTCTATACTAAACTATTTTTTAGTTCTGTGTGACGTCAAACATATATATATATTTGGAAGAGCTGCATTTCACGTCATTCTTTAGAAAACAGCATACGCCTACAGTCCAACAATTTAGAAGCCTTGCCTTTTTAGGAGTATGGTGCCCTGATCCCTTGTCTAATTACTGCTCTGTACTTATATGTTAGTGAATTACCGAGTATATTTAAGAACTATATCTACTAACACGTTACTTGTAACTCAAGCAGATAGAATACTATACATGCTTCAGATGTCTACGAGAATACACATTGGCAATGGACACAAATAATATAGCGACAGAGAACACAGCTCTGTAAGACATGAGGGGCATCTAGCATATAAATATCTGTTGTTGCATCCCGTATTTTTTCTCTCTTTGATTCCTTCCTAGTATTTATGTAATACTGTACTTTAATGATTGGCACCACATGAAATATTGTAAAAGGAGCGCAAACAAGTTTTGGTGATATAGCATCAACTATCACATGATTGTGACGAGGAATTCGTCCCAGTTCAAGCCAAAATATAGGGATATCAATAATGTAAGAGTAGGACTCATTGGGCAGATGAGTTAGCTCTTATAAAAAAGGACCTCTGATTTTCGCGAAAACATTTTCTCACAATATTGTTTCAATGCCTTATGTGCACCTCTGTAGCTCTGCTTCAGAGTCAGTCATTGGATGTTTTTGATTCTCACGCTTGTTGAATTCCTTCCAGCAAACTACAGACGCGTGTTGCCGTACAAAACTTACTGTGATTGATACAGTCACATAATATATGCCTTTGAACCAGTGGCGGCTCGATGGTTGTTGCCAGGGATGTCACAAGTGGCCGAGAACTGTACACTCGTGTGAACGTGTCACCGTGTACCAATGACCATGAAATAAGTACTGGCTACTTATTGTGTTGTGAGCAGTCAGTAATAAGCGGCACCTACATACCAGCGTGTCAGTGGTTGTAGCGTCAACTAGCGCACAGCCATATACATTTCTCTGCAACTTGTTCGCCACCTGCTTACAACCATAGAACCGCCACTGCTTTGAACAAAGACGAACTGCAAATAACTATTAGGTAGAGCTTCAGAGCTGTACGTAAGGCACTGAAACAAGTTGGTGTGCACATTATTTTCGCGAAAATCAAATGTCCTCCCCACAAACTTTAAGAGTGAAGGGTTGTTACTATCTTGAACTTTCGTATTTTATGTCATAGAGCCACGATTTTATGACGAAAAGATTTTTGCAACATTTGGTTTCGATGCGTTATGTGCACACCTGCAGCTCTGCTACATCGTCTGTGGTTGGATGATTTTACTCTCACTTGCCTTGGCAAATTATATACGTACACACTCCCAATAATCTTATTCTGATTGGTGCAGTAAAATGAGAAACGCGTCTGAACAAATACACGCTGCCAATAACCTTGAAACAGAACTGCCGATGTGCACGTGAGACACTGAAATAAAGTGGGGCAAAATTTGTTTCGTGACAAAATCGTGGCCCTAGTCATATCTTTTCTTCTGGGTAAATCTTTATAACTCTAACCTAACTACAGAATAGAACACATATTAAGGAAATTTTACACATCATAAATTATTATATTCCATTACTGTTATTACATATCGAATTACAGTTAAGAAAGTAATAAGAGTCTTCTAACGGCAATTCAATCTGTAACAAGAATTTTTGTGTCTAAAATTCCAAAGTTAGATTAAAGTTCCAATTAATTACTCAGAAGAAAAGTTATGACACAAAATACACAAATTCTAGATGTGACTATCACTCACTCTTAATATGCGGGGACTTTCGTATCACTGACGACTTGAGTGTGGTTTAAGTAGGCCAGGCCACTTCTGTACATACGACTCCCGAGACAGAATTGTATTGGCCCTACATAATATTGTCATTTTTTTACAGGAGAGGATTATAAATATTGTGGTTGTTGTCGAGGAATATTACGGAGGGGCAGGTGTTAATTCTTGTAGACTGATGTAGAAATTGTGCGGATAAACCTGACGTCTGAAAAATCGACGTGATAAGTTATCCCTTAGTGACTTGTCGCCTACACTATACTACCACTTCTTAATAGGCCGTATCAGTGTTTCAGGCGCATGTATGCAACCCGTATTAACATACATATTAATGACGGCTAATTTTAGGTTGGCTATAGCAATAAGAGTATTACACATATCAACGTTATCTTTGCGATGTATCAAAGACACAGTCGTTCTCATTTTCGCTGCGTTTGCCGAAGTCACGTATAACAATCGGTTACATTATGAACGTGATACGAAAAAAAAAAAAGTTTTATAAAATTCGTAGCAACCATTCTTTATACTTGACTTCGGCAAACGCAGCAAAAATAAGAACGACTTGGTCTCTTATATAACACGAAGATTATGTTGATATGTGCCTAGTACTTAAAATTAGCCTTGATTTATATGGGGTTAAAGCGGGTTGCATACATGCGCCTGAAACCACTGATTCGGCCTCTTAAGTCTCCCCTTCGTTTATGCCTACTGCTGCTGGACCAGAAGTTTCTAGGTTCGCTCGGTTGCTGAGTCTTGGGCAACAAGAACGACACACCTGTTTCGAGTGGGAAGTTATTGTATTGTAGTATAACGGTAAGGAAACTTATTCCGTTATATAAGATTAACTAAAGAGAGCAGTGTTACGAAATAAATGACGAACACATTATTAATATAACATTGCAGGTGCCTTAAAGTCAATATAAAAAAAATATAAAAGTGCAACCCTAGAAGACTGCTATGTCAACTTCATCAGCAAATAGTTTGTTTGAATAAAGTATTTCTTGGCCACGACCAGCGACGCCGAAATTAGTTTATTTTTTATTCTAGTGCACGAAATTACGCGCACATACTACGTCACTGTGCCAAAATATTTAGTCACAATATTTACATAATTTTTTTCGAATTTAAGTTATTTGTAAGTAATTTTTGAGAAACTGGGATGCAAATAACATTAAAAGCGTGACTTTATATTACACATCCTCTTTAAGTTCTTCATTTTATTTTTTTACATTTATATACCGTTCAGGGTAAAGTGCGTACTTTGGACGCCATCATGTTAATAATAGTCGTAATAATAAAATTGTAATTTATTACAGAAATTCTTCAGTGTCTCGTGGAATATATGACTTTTTTTTATCACTAACACTATGAGAGTGTGTTGAATGATTGCTTACACTGTTAGACTTATGTTGACATGTAATGGAGTTACAAACTGGTTGGAAGGAAAAAGGAATAAGGTTTTTGAAAGGGCTCACTAAACAGTAAAGAGCCTAGAGACGTGATTAAACATAATTATCGAGCATTTAAAACTTTTGTATGGAAAGTCAATAAAATCATATTTATCAACCGGTAGGTTGGAATCCTTAACTCTATGTATGCTAAAGCCGCAGCTGTATGTTATTTGGCTGCTTCTATAGAATATTACAAATGTAATTTTAGAACTTGTAGCACAGAATTGCAATTTCTTGTTGTCTTGTAGATTTGTTATGTGTCAAAAATTTTTTTGCGCCATACTACAATAAACTATTTTTTTTTATTTTTTAAGCGAACGGAACGCATACTTGTTTGAAGTACAATTATGTTCACGAATTCATACGCGAAATTCCTCGATACTGAATAATTGACATGTGAATTCAATTATTAAAGATTTTATACTTTATCTTACTTAAATTATATATTTTTGGACTGTCAGAGTTACCCCAACTTTGTTAAAGCAGTAACTGTAGAAGTGCGGATACACAGAAAATCCGTAACTGAGGAAAACGAAAATCGATTATTATATAGGAAATATTTATGCATATTTTAAAGCACTTGTTTATAATTCCTGCTGGTGTTTTGTTAATGTGCTGAATTCTGTGTTAAAAATTGCATTTTGATGTTGGTTGTTTTGTGGTTAAAACCAAAAGCGACCGACAAAACCGTGCCTTCACATTTACAGATTATGTCACAGAACGCTTTGTTTCGGGAGAACAAACGTTTTGAGAATTGTCTCAGGAGAGCAAAAGTAAGAGTTGTAAACTCTCACCAGCCTTGGGGCCATGCTTGGCTCAGTGGCTAGGGCACTCGCCTCCCACAAGGCGACCATGGTTCGATTCCCGGCGTGGTCGTGCCGTCGATGCCGCTGGTCGGCGGGTTTTTTTCTAGTCTCTCACGTTTCCTTCGGTCTCTTCATTCCGGCGCTGCTCCATACATCACGTTACCTCTAACCAGCGGTAAAGACGTAGCTGTTTAGTGCTGACCGAAAATCTCTTCACTTAACCATAACAGCCATTAGTTTTGAAAGCACTGCTATAGGTGTGTCGGTCTGTTAGGAAAATCGTTCAAAATAATTACAGTACACCTAATCATACAACAGTTCATAAGTTAGAAACATAATTTAAAATGTAAAATCGATTAAATATTATGCTCTAATATTGTATATTCTCAAAAATACAGGGAGAAAAAGTCAGTGTTCATTATTCGAGACATTTATAAATCTGGGTTTCTATGTCCTCGTCTTCTGAGCTGGACTTCTTACCGAAAATTGCCGCTAGCGACACAGAGTTGATAGGTAACGTCACTCGTATGATATAAAGCGTTCCATCTGAACATATAAAAAGCAAACTATACAGTAAAGTAGTCTATATCGCGTAAGAATTCTCGTTCTCAACAGTTCGTTTGGGAATCCCGTATACTATTCCTATTCGATATTAACGAAATTAAAAATAGGGACTGGAAAATTTTGCGAATTCAATGACCTGTAGGCTAGAATCCATTGTACTATGCCTACTGAATCCCCGTCTATTCGTTCATTGTCTGCTGTTCCACTGAGTAACAGGTAGTTGACTAATAGTCGGGGTTTGAGTATGCATAGGATATTTGATTCTAACATGCAGGCCATTGATTTCGCGAAATTTTCTATTCCCTACAATATTGAGATTTGTTACGTACTAACGAACTGAAGACATTAACAAATGCATTGCGAAAAAAAAAAAACAATCTGTCATTAAAGTAACATAAAAAGAGAAAACACCACAGTAAGTCATCCAAAATAAAAGCAAAGAAACAATATCGTGGTGTAGTTATAACGTTTTTCTGTAAATAGTTTCAAATTAAGTTTCCTACTTTAGTTCATTACGGTGATAAAAATGTGAAGCAGGCATTTATCTTACATATTAAACTAAATTTCACGTGGAACATAAAGTAGTAAACACATGCACTATCGCATTCTCATCCGGGATTCAAACCCAAAGCCCATCTCACTGTTAGACAGCGATTCAAACCCCATAGCTGATAAAGTTGGTTATAGTAACTTTCTTCGCTCATGTAACCCGAGAAATAAAGAAGCAGTAGGCTACTTTAAGTAGTTGGCACAGAACTTACGAAACTTTAATTTTACCGTCAATCATCTATCGCCTTCCAGCAAGTAGTTACGATAAAAGGTCACCGGGTAATGTGGTCACGTGGGTCATATAACGAGGTCAATTACTCACCTGAATAGGCAATTACCGGCCTTGTCGGTTATGTGTTTGCAATTATTCATGATCGGCGCTTTGGGAGTTGGGCAGATGCCTGTAATGTTGCTGGCAGATTTATCGGTAATGACGCGGGTAATTTATGTACGCCAACTGTACTTTCCGATGTCATTAATACAGATGATCGGCTCGTTTTTTTTTTGTTGGACCTTGTCGGTAAAAATTATTCGTTCGTGTATTGTTTATTTTGTATTTTAAAATGATATACTTGTGGAGAATCTCATTAATTGGTCTATACATTCACGACACATTACGGTGTGTTGGGGTGTTTGGCTTACTTTTTTGGAAATGTGTAAACTTTAAAACAAAGCGGTAATAATCTGTCAAAAGGGAATCGCTGAAAACAATCGGATGGTTTCGGCGGTCTTAGTTCACTTGACAGCCAATGGCTTTCACAGATTTCAGTGAGCTGTACGGTTTTGAATACTGATTGCATGAAAATGGTAGTGATAATTCAACAAATATTGTAATATTTTAGACTGAATTAGACGTTTTAGGTTCCGTATGTTTAAATAGAGGATTTCGTAGAATAGGAATAAAAATTTGGCCGTTTCTTCCTTGCAGATGGCGACGTTTCAAGGATGTGTCGCAAAACATATAAGCTAATGTTGTATGTTTTTAGTTTGTTTGACTCATAGAACAACATACAGGGAAAGTGTATATACGTGTTGTAAATGTTTCAAAAAATAAAAATTTAATTTTTGTTCCCATATTTTAAACTGGAAATAGTTATATGTGCGGAATCTCACATACGAAGTAGGAAGTGAAGCTGAGGGTCAGATATCACAACCCGAGTAGCAGACATTGGAAGCCAATAGACGTCCACCGTTCTCTGAGAGATGACATGAAATGAGATCTTACAATTGAGCATCGACGGAATGCAACGGAGGAGAAAACGGGAATATCTCGAACAAACAGCCGTCCAACTGCAACGTCCGCCACATTTACTTACGTGTTAATAATCCAGGGCTTACCTCGCCGGGAATCGAGCCTGAATCGTTGAGGTGGGAAGCGAGTAGTCTGAACAGTAAAAAATTTTGTAAAATTTACAAGGATATTCTTTGTAAAATGTTTAGTTTATGAAGTTACTAAGGTAAACTTTGTAATACTACAAAGGAATTATTTGTACCTACCTATAGCGACAGTTCCTGCACTGTAAATTATTTTGTAAAATATGACTAGTCACTTCTTCGTAGTTGTACGAACGTTTGTAAATGTTGAACATTTTCCTTGTAAAATTATTAGTTTATAACGTTAAAAGGATTTTGTTTGCAAAAAAAACTTAGAAAAAAATGTGTAGCCTACAAAATTCGCAAGTTCGCCGGAAATTACTTATGCAAATATTACAACTTCCGAAAAGTATTTTTCTGGAATAAAGTGAATATTTATATTAATTGCATGCTTTAAAAGAAAGAATTATTATTGAACTTAATTGAATGTATACAAATAAATAAAGACTAAGCGATACGTAAGTCACAGAGGTGTATAGGTAAGATACGTAGCCTAAATTCTAAACATGGGATGGAGGTTCGAAACTTAGCACCTACCGAGTTTTTTTTTTCAAAACAATCTCATGTATACGTCCTTTATTCAAAAGTTCTTTGATAAATAAGTTCAGTGGTATATATGAAGTACAATGAATATTTAAATCATTTTTTTCTTTATTGAAAGTACAGCCACAAGGCTAGTCCTTATAATTTTACAAACATACACCTTGTATTTTATTACAGCGATAACCATTGTAGTTTTACAAGGAATTTCTTTGGCAACTGGGTTTCCAAGGTTTTTCTTTGTAAAAGAACAATTTTTTTTACAGTGTACATCAACGCGGCCCCAAGAATACTGCACAAACCTGGTTATTTCACTTGAACTTGTTATGCAGTTTCTTAACGGTAATTCATCAGAACGTATTAAAGTTTGTTAGGTCAGATCAGAGCCTTAAACAAATTTTACAGTCCCGCTGTAAATAAATCGGGTTAAGTGAATATTCGCGGATTCAGATTTAGAGTGTACCTATGTTTTAAATATATTTCTTTAATTTCATGACATTAAGGTCTAACGCATATAAAAATATCGATAATGGCTAATGTATTAAATTTCTGTCATCGTTATGAGTATGGCACTTACATGGAACTTCATTCCTAGCGTTAGGTATCCAACATTAAATAATCTTTTTTCTAAAAAAAGAAAAAAAATGTTTCACAAACTGCTTCACAACGTTAAATCTACTTACCTTAATAGTAAATATTTTGGAATTTGTTAATACAAGTTTATTACGTTTCGTTCAGCTTTCTCTGCACAGCCTGGAATAAAATATCGACATAATTTTTATTGGGCCCGATTTCTTTCTATGCTGAAACTTTTCAGAACGAACACTTGTAGTATATCTCTAAATATACAGACTTTATGACAGATCCAAATCCAAAATATAAACTTGTCACTCAGGACAGATCGCTTTTCTTCAATTTTTTTAAAGAAGTTAACTGCAGCGCCGAACAGCATGAATATAATTCTGCACTGTACAAACGATCTATTAACAGCAATACAATATTTTTAGGACATTTAGCTTGCGGTAAAGATATCTTGCTTAACAGAAAATACAATTTTGAAAAACTTATGTATCATGTTCCAATACGTTTTTATTTAGAACGTTTTCTTTGAAAGTAATATAAATTTCAATGTAGAAAAGTCCTCGGCTTGGCTTATTTACTACCAAATTTCTGCGCATCAATAAGGATCAACAGCCACCATAAGAAGAATGTAAAAACAGAGTTGAATGAGACATATTGACAGCCACTTACGAACCGTATACAACCTCCGGAAGTTAAATGGAAGAGCTCTCTCATTATAGAAACTCTGAATTGTGTAAAAATCCCGCTACTTCCATTGCTTTACGACATTTATTATCTTGAATGAAACATTTTGATATCTATAGACCTATATCAAGATATTACTGCTGCAGAAGCTCTGTCAGAAGGTGACGGTAACAACCTGTGCAAAAGATTACTTAAATAATATTGCTATTTGAATGCATATTTGCAGGTTTCATAGAAACTTGTGCACGCATAACTCTATGATCGTAGTTACTCTGTTAGTATATATTTATATATAATAAATATTTGACAACACCGTTTTATGTTTGAAGTTGACATAATATTACAGGTATAGAGCAAAAACATATTAATTTTATGACATTTGGAAGGTGTGGGTTGTGTTACTTAGTCTTTAAAAATACAGTGCAATGAGCAAATTGTTAGAAATGGGAATTAATTTGAAATCACAACCGAACGGACTTTTGGAATGCCGAGGTAAAAAATTCAAAGAAATAAAATATTCCGAATTGACGTTTTACATGGAACTTTGTAAGAGAGCAGCAAGATAATTAAAGTTGATGCGTTGCTAATAAAAATTATCATTACCAAATTTATTTCCAAAGTTACAATTACATTTTTTCTGAAATTATTTTACAGCACACTCGTCAACATACGTTGTTAGCAGCTTGCCGAGAGAAGCCCATTACATTTAATAAAATGGTAACTGCCGATAAGGTTAGACCGAATAGTCTAAAATAATAATCAAATATGAGGCCGACGTTCCATTAGCGACGTAGTCTTGCCTTACTGCCGGTATTCGTTACAATTTTCAAATAATAGGTTTATTTAAGGCTAGTGAATTAAGTACTCATTTATTCTAAGTTATGACATAGTTGTATACATAGCACACGTGCTAGTGAAATACACAATTACTTATCGCCAGGTTTACTTTAGAAGTTTTTTCAATTATAACTGCAATTTAGTCATTTTCCTACAACTTTATCAATTGTAGGGAATGTTATCAGTTTTATGAATTACTAATATATTGTTTGAATATAACTCTCATGGAAATCATAATTTTTCAAGTTTAAAATACGCACGTAATACCTGCAAAATACTAGAGAAATTACGAAGAATCAGAAATAAAAACGTAATGTCATTATAATTTCTTGTACAACTGTCATAAACTAGTAAAGACATATAATTCCCTACACGACGCCAATTAATGTGGTGAAGTGATTATAAAAACGAAAAAAAAAATTTATTATTGATACAATTTTTTCCCATTTTTATCACCAAATAGACGAAATTCTACCGCGAATATCAATATCAGTATTTACCCTTAGAGCGGAGCCAGTTGTAATTGGTTATTGAATCTGACATCTGAAGGTTTATCTTAGTAATACGATTTATTGATATATGGATGCAGGCGAATGTATTATGCTTTACGTAACTTACAAGCACGCGTGTGCATTATTAAAATTTTACGCAGTGGAAACTCTGAGGAATTATTCGAATTAATTGACCTAAAACTAATTGCGTAAAACATTATTAGAACTTCATATTCCTATGTACAACTGTTAATGCTCGGAAACGGCACGATATCCGTCACTGATAAGATGTAAGCTAAAAGATAGATTATATAAAATTTGGTTTTAAAATGAAACAAAGTTATTTTAAAATAAAACCAAACTAAACTAAGAACGTTTTGCATCAGCCGCAGATTAATATGTGTGAGTTATATGCTATGATTGCTTACGAGCAAGTTCGGCGAGGGATAATTTCTGCCGCTAGTTGTTATAGTATCGCGGTAGGAGATCAAATTTTTTGTTTTCTCATTTGAAGAAAACTTATTCTTCGGAAATGTACGGTTTTACAGCTAAAGTTCTCTTCCTAAGCGCCAGAATTAATTGGAACTCATACAGGTGATTAGGGATAAAGTGAGAAGTTTTGAAACTATAGTACCTGATTTCCATTCAGATATTGTAATGTGTAGTTACTCGACACTTTTAAACATATGTAGAGTTAAAAAAAATCGATGTTTATATACTGTACCGTAATCAAAGGCTTGCCTGTGGTCACAATGAATAATGTTTTCTTAATATTGTTCTAGACAAAGTCGTCAGTTTAGCATGTTTAGTCACTGCTTTCAGTAAACTTTAGGCAGTATTTTGTACTAATATTGAAATGGTGTTTCGAACATTTTAATTGTAATATGATTGCAGTACGTATTTAAACTAAATCGGACTATGTACGTTCAAAGAACACTAAATCAAAATTACTAACATTCAAAAGAATTAACTTTAAAGTGCACGCTTGTCTAACTGGTTGTGCATATTTTCGGTTGATTGCTTCCAGTAAACTTTAGGCGATATTTTGTAACAGTAACCTGATGGTGTAAAACATCTTTATTGTAAGTTAATAAGATTTTAGTAGGGAATTCCAATTAATCACAAAAAAACGCTATTTTTTG
The DNA here is from genome assembly GCA_003012365.1 of Medauroidea extradentata. NCBI lineage: Eukaryota > Metazoa > Arthropoda > Insecta > Phasmatodea > Phasmatidae > Medauroidea > Medauroidea extradentata. The sequence goes on along the minus strand of PNEQ01067715.1, from coordinate 660 downwards.
TAAATAAACTTTTTTCTAAAACAGGCCGTGAATAGAGCCACGATTTAATAGAGAAAAAATTTTTGCAACATTTGGTTTCGATGCGTCATGTGCACACCTGCAGCTCTGCTACATCGTCTGTGGTTGGATGATTTTACACTCACTGGCCTTGGCAAATTATAGACGTACAGACTCACAATAATCTTATTCTGATTGGTGCAGTAAAATGAGAAACGTATCTGAACATAGACACGCTGCCAATAGCCTTGAAACAGAACTGCCGATGTGCACGAGAGACACTGAAACAAAGTGGGGCAAAAATCTTTTCGCGACAAAATCGTGGTCCTAGTCATGAAACAAAATTAGTAACGCTTTCATTAACTGTTGTAATTTTTTTTTTAATTATGATATAGTTCGTAGGTTTTTGTGAAGGATTTAGCGAGGTACGAAACATTTACACCGTAGTCTCTATACATCAAATGATTAGAGATGATGGTATATCGCGAAAATGTTTTGTGCCAAGATAGCCTTGAAAACACTGACACAACGTAGCTGTCTGCAGACCAATACCAGGCATCCAATATTACAATATCGGGATTCTTATTGGCTCAGTCAAATAGGGCAACAGCTCCACGTACAAGCTAAAGCCAGTAATCTTCTGGTAAGCTGGACGTGTATTGA
>PNEQ01067714.1:0-76713 GCA_003012365.1 Medauroidea extradentata | reverse complement strand
TTTCTCTTTTAATCAATGGGATCCACATATTTTTTAATTCAATGCTCTGTTGACTGAAAATATTGTTATTGCTAATAATAAAGGCTGATTCTTTTATTTTTCTTTTAATTTTGTCAGTTTCCTGTGTAAGTGGTTTAGAGTCTTCCCAAAGGATTTTGTGGCTATTTTCCCATGCATGTTCGGCCAGTCTAGATTTTTGGGTTTCACCTTTTTTGCAATTGTTTTTATGTTCTTTTATACGGGTTGATAGAGCGCTGCCAATTTCACCAATGTACGTATGGCCGCATTCGCAGACACAACAAAGATATTACATAATCACTTGAAAACAGATTATGCAGATCTATATAGAGCCACATTTGAATCATTTGGAAGTGATACTATAGCACAGCAAACATTATGTGAGGTTCAAGAAACAGTAAAATATTCGACATCGACTCAACTTTGAAGGAAAAATATTCTGCTTCGCTTTAAAGCAAAAAATCACAGCTTCGCACAACCCTAATAATAATAAAACATGGCTTGTTTCAAGTTTCAGGTGACACTTAATCAGTGGCTGATAAGTAAAAACAATTTAAAACTATAAATGATGTAATTGCAAAATGGCGTTAAGGAAGGATGTAATGTTTTGTGAAATACAGGGACCAGAACAAAGACTATAACGGCGGAACACCAGAAAGGAAGAAGCTGATGTAATGACAAGTGCGGATGATACAGTCTAGCCCACAAATGAGTGCTCTTTTCTGACAGTTATGCTGACATGGTTTGCTGCAGTCCATTGTGCATCACAAATTTGTTTTAACTTTTTTACCTGCTGTTAACATATTTCCACTTTCATTTCCTCATTCATTAAGCTAATTCATTATTACACAAACATAATTGAGCGGATTTAATGTTTAAAACGACACTATCAGCTGTCAGAAAAGTTCACATTCATTCGTAGGATAGATAGACTTGTAAATATATGTTCCTTCAACGAGTTCTGCTCCCAAACAATGCAAACCATTATCTATTTTGCAACAGTTGGTGTGAGATTGACTGCTCAGTGCCATATAATTGACATTTTACTAAAGTCCTTTAGTTCAAGGATATCCTCAAAAAATAATTGATGTATTTTAATTTTTTTTATATATAAGAAACTTAAGCATAATTCTATAGGGAATGTACAAAAATCCAAGTTTGTGTGTTGCAGACTTTAAATTAAGTCAGTGAATAGTAAAAAAATATGAATTCAGCGAAAATTGCGGAATTTGCATGAAATTTGTTTACATATTTTTAAGAAAAAAAATAAGGTGGAGGTATAGTTATGACAAATGCTAAAATTAACTGTAATAATATAATTATGTCAGTCCTTTAAATTTCGTGTTATCAGAACATGAGTGCATTTGGAATGCACTGGCACTACAGGTCACACTTGGTTTGCTCATCACTTACCTCATAACCTCCGATCTCAAGGCAGTCATCTGGAACCAGTTTTTTCGTCAAAGACTCTTCTTAACAGCCAAATCACCTAGACACGCGTGCATGTCCAACAAGGCTACCTCCAGTGATGCCATGGGGTACTTCTCGTACACCAAGGTATGTCAGTGTCACATTTTATTATATTATAACCAATAGTTTGTTATTAAGGGTGAATATTGAGGGCTGAGAGTGAGTAAACCACTCTGTATTTTACACGTGCTGAATAAATATAAGTGGTCAGATAAAGCTTCTAACAACTAAATAAATTTTGACAACCAGATTCTCCTTCTGATTCAGTTAAATTTGCTTTAGTTTATGATAACAAACCACTGTATATCACATCAGTCATTGTTGTGTGTTAGTTGGCTCACTGTTGGTACACACAGCAAGATTGAGTAGCCAATGAGGAACCAACCAAACAAGCTAGCCGCGTAACCCCTATTGTACATGTGAGTAGAGATCCCCGATTTTCAGAAAAAATGTTTTCACCAACTTGTTTTAGTGCCTTACATGCACACCGGCAGCCTTGCATCATGGTTATTGGGAGCATGTTTAAAAATACTATCACTCACCATGAAGATGGTCTGTATATGTTCATGTATAGCACATAAAACAAGTTAGTGTGAAAATATTTTTGCGGAAACCGGGTGTCCGTTGTAATGAGACTACTTTTTAAAAACTTGTGTTAAGTAAGTAATCAAGTATAGTCTGTCTCACAAAAGAATTCCATTGTTTGACAGTGTTGAAGGCTATCATGTGTTACAATTTCTTCAAGAAATTACTTTTAATTTTGATAAATTGCACAGTTTGAGAGCCAGCTAAGTATGTTTGTGCAAAAAAATCCTTGTGGCACAGGAAAATACCGCTCATTTCGTGGAAATAGCTGTAGAAATAAATGCCAACACAACTGTCAAAATATTGAATTCTTTAATGAGACAGACTATAGGTTGAATTAGTAAGTGCAGACTTGTGCGTAACCTGCAACCGCTCATGACATGTTGCTGACATGAGTTTATTTTTGTAGGTTTGGTAGTGATGAACTTCCTTTTCAGATATCACTATATAAAAATGCTTGTAGTTGATTTTTTATGATGCTTTCGAACAAATTATTTAATGAAAGCTAAGCCTAAAATGAATGATTACAAAGACTAACAGTAGTAAATTAGGCTTTCATTTCATTGTAAGTGTTGTTATGTAGGTGATTATTACTATTTTGCAACTATTGTATGACATAACGTCACTAGAAAAAGGAGTACCATATTTAAGGCTAGTGTAGGCTGCACATTTTTACAAAAAAAAAAAAAAGCACTGCTTGTTTGTAAAGCGATTGCTATTAAAATTTTCTTCTCCTTTAACACGCGTTGTTTTCAAGGAAATAAAAAAAATTGATGACTGGCTCATAATTTACATGTATGAGTAATCATTAGGAATGAAAATGATGTTAAATGAAAATACTCGGTTGGCTGCCAGACACGAGATCTTTCCTTGAGCAAATCCTGGTATCCGACAGTCTAATGCACAATAAATGAATGTCCTTTATCCATTTACGGTTTTAAACACTCATTTCAGTAATACTGTAAATTATTTCACAACAGCTGGACTTAAAACTCTCAGCAACTATACTGCTATCCGACTGAAAATGCAAACTTAAAATTATACAAGAGCGGGAAGGAGAGAAAATAAGTAAAGCATGGGTTAATCTTATAAGCGATAATTGTCTGGACAAGGGTGGGAAATGTGATGCAGAACATGACAAGGTCATGCTATTAGCTGAGATGTCTGCTGAAACATTACACTGTTATCATTATCAGCAGCTGGTGACCAACTTTTCCTGCACTGACAGACTTGATGGCAACAAATTACAGTAGTTTGATGTTGCCGTAGTGTGTTATTGTCACACCGGCTGACTTAGTACGATGAGTGTTACAGCCTTTTCACGCACTCTGCCTATACATGCCAAATTCAGTATTTGTACTTACTTGGGGTAAAGAAGTAGTATGTGCTTTATAATTTGAGCTGCACATAGCATTTTAAAAACTATTATTGGCTTTGATTGTAACAGTTCCAATTAACATTTGTACAAAACATATATTTTTTTGTTGGTATAGTTTATAAATTGGTTAAATAGTACTGTATTTTTTTTTTTTTTTTTATGTATTACGGTAAATGTATACAACAAATAATGGAAAGAGATTCATTTGCAGAGGAAAAAAAAAGCAATTAATCAGAAGTATCACAAAAATTTTAATTTGTTTTAATAACTACAGCAGAAATCTATTCTTGACTGATTTTACTTTTATTTATGACGTGGTGAAATTATTCAGTCAGTCGTTTAGTTTTGATTGTATTCTTATCAGCTAATGTATAATTTTAAACTTGCTCCGTATTACTGGATTTAGTTACTTCGACATACTCCATTGCGAAATAATGACTGACAATGAAAACTAAAGATAATAGAAAAACAAATAAGCAGAATATGCTTTAGTCAACAGGATACATACACAACATAAAATTACATAAATGGAATTGGGTCAAATAAAACAAAAACTACTGTGTTTTCTTTCGTCTCATCATTGTGTCTGTTGTTTTTTTGTTCATGTCTGATATTTACTGCATTTTTGTTTCGTCTCATTATTTTGTTGCATGTTGTTTTCTGTTTGTGTCTGATATAATACCGGTTTTGTTTTGCCTCATTGGTGTGTCATATTTTTATTTTGGGGGTCATACATTTTTTTCGCTTTGTCCCTCTGACAAAGAAGACCTCAAACTTGGGTTGTCTTCCTTGATGGTGACATGGATTTCTTTTGATTTTTGATTTTTATTATTTTCATTTATTGTCTGTTTGTTTTGTTTTATCTGACCCGTTTCCATTTATGGAATTTTATGTTGTGTATGCATCCTGTTGACTAAAGCATACTCTGCTTACTTATGTTTTTCTATTATCTTTAGTTTTCTTTGTCAGTCATGTATACCCCAATAAAGTATGTCCAAGTAACTAAATCCAGCCATTCACTCCCATTGCACAGTTCTTTCAAAGATCTTACTCTGTATTGTTCAGTTATATTTTTAAATTGTTAAAATATTGTGTTGTAACAACTCAACTCAACTTTTTGTTAGGGCAAAAAATATTCCCCAAATAATTTAGTTAAAGACATTGCACTAGAAGGTGTTTCATTCCTGACCATTAGCCTAATTATCCTCATTGTACACTGTTGTCATGAGCTGGCAAACAAACGTATAGGTATCGTAAACTGTTTAGTAGTTTGTGTACTGTGAAATTACTACAATGACTGATCTCTGAAAAATATAAAATGGAAAGGAGCAAGTGTAACTGAACACATACTTACGGTAACACATCTTGATTTTATTGTACTTTCTGTAAATTTTTTCCAGAGAGTTATGTTTGTTCATGCTTCCAGTTTCACTTTATTTTATTTTTTTTTAGCACAGACCACTTAAACCGCTAGCAGAAGACAAGAGTACAAAAGTCTTTTTTTTTATTTATTTTTTCACATGATGAATGATTTAAAAAGAAGTTATAGATTTTTTTATTTATATATCACATGCTCAAAAAAGCACTATGAATGATGTGTGGTGATTTTTGATGATTTTATGATGAAAAAATTATCACAAACTGTACAGTTGATTTCATTTCTAGATCTCTTATAGTATATATATAATATATATAGACACTTGTGTGTATAGTTTTGCTTGCATTTGTTCTTTTTTTATTTATTTTTTTTCGTAATGTTTGGTATAAAAGGGCACATTGCAATACAATTTTTGCAAAGTATTTGTATATTCAGAAACGTAACACTCAAGTCTGTATTCCACACTGTTCTAGAAGTCGGACACACAGTAATATGTTATGTTATAATAACAGGGATATTTTTTGGAGCAAGGGTGTAAAAGGCTTGTGGGCAAAAAGGAATAGGGGCAGAGAATGAATGGTTTACAGAAACACTTTGTTTTGGCAAGCAAAGATGGCAGCATTGATGAAAGAAAATACTTCTTTGAGTGTGTTTGAGGAGCAGAAAAAATATGATAATTTCTCTGTAAAATTTTTTTTCCTGAATCCAAGTTCCACCAGTAACATTCTCATGTTTACCTGATATTTTATCAGACTAAAATGTATTCATGCCACATTTTAAGCTACCGGTACTGTTTCTTTAATCAGTTCTTGTAAATGCACTTGTAAACGCACTTGTAAACACTGGCTTAATTATAATTAAGTCCCAAGAATTGGCTTCGTTTCACACGCTGTGGCAGACATGACAATCTTATGACTGTTCAACCAGTTTTTTTTTTTTTTTTTTTTTTTCATTTGTTTTCAGTCAGTACCTTGCAAACTTCCACATAACAGTAACATCACAATACACTAAATCCACAGAAATGTTACAATGCCATTATCATTAATACTCCATAATCTCATGGAAAAAATTTTAGCAGCACACTTCCTTAGTGCATGTTTACTGCGAAAGCCTGTCATATTTTTGTCCAAGAAAATTATTTTCTCAATTAAACTTAATGAAAATTGTAGCTGTAAATACAATTATGCGTTACTGACAACTCAGAAATTTGCACTGAATAGTTGGTAATTAATGATTTGTTGCTTTAACTGTGCTCATAATAAAGTAAATATTTTGATTTTCCCTACTGTAATTAGCATAATGTATTAGATCTTAATTTCTTTTAATTATTCTTGACGTCTTTAAAAATTATTGGTTTATTACTTTTTAATCTATGTGCACATCTAAAGGGCACGGGTAAGTATGTACGACTAAAGACAAGAAAATAGCAAGGAGATCAGTATCTTGAATAATCTGTAATTAACAATACAAAAATGACTTAGGGATGTAATGAAATTGCTGTCCACTTAAAATTTAGGTTGCAATGCAGTTACAGTGCTGTTGTAGTGTTGTAAAATCAAAGCTATGTAATAAAATTTATATGCAGGTGCACAATCCTTTATCTGAAATCCTCGTGACTAGTAGTATTTCGAATTTCGGAATAAATGAATAATTTTAGATTATGCCATGTGCAGTCAGGGTTTTGGGCAATATACTATAACTCAACAATGTAGTAATAAATAAGTACAATGAATTCTGGAATGTCGGTTTTTCAGTTGACCAACCAAAAAGAATGTATGAAAATAATGAACGCAGTCTTGCAATTCACACAAACATCATACATAACCTCAAGCAGCCCAAATAAGTATTCAGAAACAATTTACTAAATTAATTTAAATACTGTATTAAATTTTCCTCAACCAACAAAACAAACTATCCCACTTGTATAATAGTAGAGATCAGCTACAATAATCACTCTCTTTAAATTTCACGATGAGTCTAACGCTAACCATATTTATTGTTACAAGGCATAATATCATAGAATATTATATGCATGTCACAGATGTATGATGCATTTTCATTACTTAGAGCTTGGATAACTAGAGATAGCTTGGTGCCTTTGTTGTGAAACCTACATATAGCGATAGGCAAAATATATGAAAACCGCTACAAAGTAATTAACGTTGCGATATCCCTTTATAAAGACTTTGAGAAATGAGATTTATTGACTGTTGAATCTTTTACAATCAATACACAACATATTTATTTTTATTCATTCTTTGAATTACTGGAAAACGAAAATGCCAAGACAATGTAAACAGAACATGTAAACAAACTTTTACTTTACACAGAAATTAACGAGAATAGGTAATATGCGACAGCAAATCATCCTGCATATGCTTCTTTAAATGTGAGTGATATTTAAATACAATATGCTCACCGATACGTAGTAATAATTATGAAACTGATTTCGCTCGGTGCCCATCAACAGCTGATTAGATCTAGGAATCACTTCACAGCATGGAAAGAGATAGGCAATCAGTTCTCTTGTTGTTATCTATGCTCTAAGTTTCATTACCACCAACGTACAAGTGCTGAATATTTTCATTCCAGCCAACTCATGAAAGCAGTAAATATGTAAGACAAAGAATAACATTGGAAGCTGTCTCATTGTAGCCAACCCACAATACTATCGATTGTAGCAGATTTAGATTATCTCACTTTTTTTTTACGTTCGCTAAGTGAAGAAAACTGAATGATGCACACAATCTTTGGCAAACGTACTTTTTGTTTTGAACGGACGACCCACATGACTCAAACTCGTGTGTTGCTGTCAGCTGTGGAAACAAAACTTTCGTCGCACGAGCTTCAAAAAATTTTCGGATTTTGGAGCTATTCAGATTGTGCACCTGTCGTATTCTCCAGACCTGTAAGATTAAGTTTTTTGTGATAAGAGATTGTTTACATTATAATTTAAATGATGCCACTGATAATTTCAGTTATGAAATTAAATCTTTCATTATATTATTAAAGTTTATAGTGGAATTTTCAAATAGGGCAATAAAATTAGCTTTTTCCAATAAACCACCTATAATCTTGGCTGCAAAGCCGATCTGTATAATGTTTGTATTTTACATAATTACTGAATTGTTTTTAATCAACACTCCAACATAATTTTTCTTACTTCACGCTAACGTAAAGTGTCGCGGATGTGTCCACTGCTCTGTTTGCAATCAACATGCAGTTAATAATTTTACTGAAGGATGGCAGCATCCGCACAGTGTTGTTGTTCATTGTGCTGTAACGGTAGTTTCATCACACATGTAGAAATTCTAAAATAAAATGTATGTTTATAACATTTCAGAATATTTTAGAAATAATGGTTAGTCAGTGAAATATAAGATGTTTTTTGAGATATTATTTGCAAATGTTTTAGACACATTTGTGGTCGCTACAATATTACATTTTCTATAGACAAGCTGAACTTCAAAATAGGTATTTTGCTTGCGAAATTGTTGACTTTCATCTTCATAGAGTAATTTTATCGTAACGTCTTGGAAAATTACACGGAGAGTATGCTGTGAATAAATTAATGAGCTGATGTACAGAAACCTACTGTAAATATATGCAGAAGTTATTCCTCAGGTGTTAATAATAACTATTATTGATGATAATTATTTTTCATTACTTGTGTATTTAAAAAATTATGTATGGTAGATAACAGAATTATGAGCAGTGGAATGTAGATGTAAACATTGTACAGGCCTACATAAATAAAAGAATAAGATAATGTTTGTAATGTAGCTGAAAAAAAGAAACTAGTTAAAAATATAAATGAAGCAAGGCTTTCAAGAATGCCCAATGTATTCAGAAAAACCTATACTTACAATGTATATGTGAATTTAAGTATATTTCAATATGCATTCAGGTAATTTTCCTTTGGATGACTAATGATAGCAGCCATCCATTCATCCCCAATAATATTTGCTTCTAGTTAAACTTTGTTTTGTTCTTTATATCTTTGTTTATTAAATTATATGTACCTATTTGATAATGTATTATTGATGGTTGGGCCTGCTAAATACTAACGGATTCACCAATTCCAACCAACTGGCATGACTCTAACGATGCCTCCACACACAATGTATTTTTCATTGAGTTTTTAACAGTATTTCTTTTGTTGTTTTCTGAATGCTTTATGCTGGCATAACTCTGTGCGATGAAATAATTTAGGGGCTCTAGTTTGTAGTTAACTTAAATTACAGTATGTTTGAACACAGTTAAAGCTTGTTAAGTGATAAGCAGTATCTGCAGCAAGTAATCATGAAATGGCAACAATACTCCAATAGCAAATTTTACTCAAAACTCCATAAAAAAATATGTATGTTATATAAAAATGTTACCATCAAAGACCATGAGTCTGTATAGTGTATTGACTGTGGCATTATAATAGTTCCGTTTCTGTCTCTTAATAACCATACAATATAGCATTACAAGGATTTAGTTACAATAAATATTTAACTGATTCAGTGATAAAAGACATGGTTAACACCAATTCAAGCATAACTCCAGTATTCAATATTTTCACAAACAACCACAACCAAGATATTGCTACATGCATAATGTAATACTGCATTACAAATCCAGTTTCAACTGCTTGTACATAGGCAATCCTTTATTTGAACACAAATACTGTTACATGGTCCAATAAATTAGTATGAGTGCTGTGATAGTTTATTTTATTTTGGGTTAATGAATTAATTACCTGTGGATACAAAGAGAGAAAAAATTATGGCAGGGTACACCTATACTTGTGGGTCTATGTTATACTATGGAAACCATTGCTTGGGTTGCAATAAAATATTTTTTGGAAACAATGTTGTAGGTAATGTTGCAGCTTTGGTTCATTTTGTAAAACATTGCCACGTGGCATAATCTGTTTCGTATCTAATTTAGAACAATGAAATATTCATTTTTCTAAGTTTTTAAGTATTTTCAGTTTCAAGTCACACAATGAAATATGCAACAAAATGTCTTGTATAATAAGGGTGTCGATAAAAGCGACGACAACCGCAGTGATTCTCCTTTTATATTTATTTCACGTGTGAAATTTCCTCAGCATTACCTGACAGAAGTTTCACGATTCACGAATACAAAACTCCAACAAACCACGAAGGCAAAGTTTGCGATGCGTACGGTTCCGTCCAACCGTAGCCACCGTCGTCATACCACCGGCTCCTCCCGCATGAAGTTGATGTTCTGGCTGGCGCAGAAGTCGCGTGTGAGCGGTACACAGTTGAAATAGCTGCACACTTCGCAATCGTAGACGGGGATGACGTAAAAGAGAACAATGAGTGCCGCAAAGAGGAAGAGGGCAGACAGCAGGCACACCCACACCAGAGCAATCTTCTTCTGGCGGTCATACTCGCCAAATGACAGAAAAGGCATGAGCGCGTACGACAGTAGGAAGCCAAAGATGAAGCCAAACAAGTGGGAGTAGTTGTCAACCCAAGGCAGGATTCCCACCAGGAACAGCAACAATGTGATGCTGACAAGTTTCAGCAGAGCATGTTCTGGCTGCTTCAACATCATCCATGCATTCAACACCTCCACGATGAGGCAAGCCAGCAAGCCAAACTGTGCTCCAGCTGGACCAACCTGCAAGGAAAATGTATCCTTTATTTGTCTTGATATATTATAAATTATTTTCTACGTTAAGTTTTTCTTGGTTTTGTATGTTGTTCACTCTCAAAATTTCTGTTTCAAAAATTTTAACTTACAAACACAAGTTTTCAAAGGTCAAAACATGCTATTATGTTAGACATGCAAAATTCGCATTATTTTCTAACAGCCGACTAGACTCCAAGTGACTATAGGCTCGTTCGACATCTTTCGCTGGCTGATATTGGCGGGAATTGCCATGGATAATGCTTACACGGTAGAGAGGTCAATCTCTGTAAATACGTAACGCACGTAAATAACAACACACAAAAGTTTGTGGCCACTTGAACCTCAGATTATGCTCTGTTATGTATAGGAAGGTGAAGTTTAGTCTGCTACCAAGTAATAACGTGAATTTTGCATGTCTCTAGATCACGTTCAAGAATTTGAATGTCTCTAACATTTATAATTCTGTGGTGTTTGGGTGAAGTGGTTTAACTCCAAAAAAAGGGAAACTTGAGTTAAGTATATAAGCACATTATACATCGCATGCTTATTAACATACGGACGTATCTACAAAATTAAAGATTATATGATATGCCTCTTTGTTCGTAACTCAAAAAATCTTTTGTAGTTACGCCCACGATTATTTTCAAAACTAAGCGACCTATCGATACGTCCTTTTGCTAGGTGAAAAATTTGTACAATGTGACTAGACATGTACTAAAACATGAAAATGATGAAAAATGTATATACGCCTTTTTGTGACTAAGTCTGGGTAAAAGAATTTACAGTAATGCTAACAATATTTCTTGCCTTATTCCACTTTACCCAAATATCACAGAATTGTTTAGTGACCATCTTGATGATTCTTGCAAGTCCATACAAATGTCGTTTATATTCTATTACATACTAAGTCCATAAAATTGTTGTGCATACGAGGGGAGTTCCGAAAGTAAGTTTAGTTTTTTTACATACTGTAACTTTATTGCCAACCATATACACCATGGTATCGTGAACTACACCTTGCACTATTTTTCGACGTAGTCGCCACTGACATTGAGGCATTTGCCTAAAACACATTCCAGGTCTTTTCACCTTCTAAAAGATTGAATTTTGAAAAACCCTTGGATCTCATTTTAGACTACTTTACTGGTGTCTCTTGAACATGACAATAGCCAGCTGGATTTAATATATATTGACGATTAATCGATAACACGTTTCATCACTGTTCACTCCTTTTCACCTCCTTAGATAGCGAATTTCGAAAATTTGTGAAATTACTTTTCAGGTATTTGAGTAAGCATCATTCATAAACAAAAGTCATGTAAATATATAAAAAATCATTTGGTCGATATATATTGTGAATCAAAACCACATTTTACTTTTTTTTTTTTTTTTTTTTTTTTACAGCTTAAGGGCTGAATTTGGAAAACATTTTAAAGTGATATTTTGGACATTTATATAAGCATCAATCTAAAGCAAAGAAAACTTTGATTTCTCGATTGGTTCAATAGATATGGAGGAATAATTACAAACACTTTTCACATATTTTCGCCCCCTTAATTAAAGAATTTTGAAACAAATGTCTTGAAGTTATGTTCAAGTCATTTGTATATGTATCCAATAACTACAATTTAGGTATTTACGTAAGCATAATTTTGAAGTGAAAACCAAATCTTTATCCATAAGGATTCAATAGATATTGATAGTTTACCAGAAACACGTTCAAGATCTTTTCACCCCCCTTAAGGCTTAAATGTTAAATTTCGACGAATCCTCAAATTGACTAACATGTTTTTTTATGTATGTCCCATTTTATTAAATATCACTATGTAGCCATCAGGTTCTAGCTCTATTGGCACGGTTCTTCGAAAATACATTTCATCCCTTTTCACCCCCTTAGAAGCTGAATTTCGAAAATCTCTTTCTTAGTAGGCTACTCGCCTACGACCTGAGGGAAAACCACTTAAAAAATGTCATGATTCTAGGTTCAGTTGTTATGGCTGCAGTTTGATAAGTCAGTCAGTGCTCTCTTTTATGTACAGAGATAAGCTCATATCTTCAAATGACATAATTTAGAAGGTGAGAACTGCGTGGGTTTCTGGTAACTACTTCAGAATTTACCAAGAATAGGGGTGGATAACAATGTAACCACCCAGTGCCTCTAGTTCGGATTGGAACCATAATCTCTGAATTATGAAGCAGGCATACTATTACATTATCAGGTAATGGTGATTGGCTGGTTAAGTGGCAGGGTGATGATATTTAACAATAGTTCTGTAAAAATTGTGATGATATGGCAGGCCTCCAGTGCCCAGGGGTGTACCTATGTCTGAACTGTTAAAACTCTAGTTACTGCAACATGGCAACCAGTAATGACTTGTGAAGTTAGGTAATAATATTTCTGCAGTTTTTACTATAGAGTGTTTTAAAAATAAATTCTGGTAATTTTAGTTGGCAGAGTAAAACTTTAGCTACCAAGCAAGCATTATGTACTTAAATTCACTTACATCAGCACGATATGGCACAAAAATGGCGCTGGCCAGATTCCCTGCGACCCCAGAGCCCATGTAGATGATCATGATTCTCAGGGATCCAGTCAGCTTTTCTAGGTCCCTCATCAGAAAGTACTGGATCATCAAGGTTATAGCAAGCTGAAATATCCTGGAAAATTATATAGCAAATGTCAGTCTGCAGGAAAACAAAATGGAATATGGAAATAATTATCTTAAATTATTTATTACATCAATTTTATTGTAAAGGTACTTTAAAGGAATTTAACAATTGGGAGGGGAAAAAAAAAAGTTCAAGTACATATACACATAGCTGCTGCAAGGAAAAAGGAAGGGAAGGAGGGATGGAGCATAATGCCCCAGGTCAAAACACCTGACTCGGAGGGATTTCAGTTCACTTGACACAACTGTATCCATTGTATTGTCTATAATAGAACCCTGATATACGAGGCCTCATGGTGCCCCCCGAGGATCACCTCATAAAATTACTCCTCATAAAATCCTGGACTCTTTTAAATTCTGGGTTCTACTGTATTTATAGTTCTTTTCTTATACAAAGATAAGTTGTATCTACTTTTGAGGGGAGCTTATTGACTTAGCAATTCATTGGTAACTTGTGGCGGAAGTTTACGTACTTCAGAAAACTGTTTAGTTTAAAGTGGTTTACGTACTTCAGAAAACTGTTTTGTTTAAAGTGGTTTGGTTACTGTTAAGGCCTCGCTCTTTAGTTTTGCAGTGATTTCGAAAATATTTTTTTTTAATGCAAATTAATACATATATTATTATTTGTATCTGAATTTTTCTGTTGCAATACACAAAACAGATTTTTAGATTTTTGCCCCTGAAATATCACATATTTTGTGGTCTAAATAAGCCAAAATTAAGCAAAATAATTTTTTGCTAGCAAATGGTACATTATTTTAAAAAACACTCTTGCATAACATGATTTAATAGTCACTGAAGCAAAAGTAAACTATTTATGTATGACATTTTTCATTTGTTTGAAACACAAAAAAATTAAAGGTAAATTAAATGTCACCATAAAGTGTGACTACGTATCAATACATTAAAGAAGAAAATTGCTAACGAATGCTGTTTAAGCCTAAACAGTAGCAAAGGAAGGCAATCATTTTGTATAGTAGCATTATTCAGTAGCATATTACTGTATTGGGAAAATACATTTACATGACCATTCAAAATAGGTTTGGAGACAGTAAATTGTTGAATTCTTTCTTTTGGGTATAATATAGTTACATTATTTTGCTTAAAATAGGCCAGTGCAGTTTTTTGGTGACTGAAACAAAATATTTCCACTTCCAGAATTAGAATGCCAATACAAATACATACAAGGAAATAATTTTACTTGTAAGAAAGTGTAAGATGTTCAGTTGGCATATTGTAGATTAGAAAATAATTACAAGCTGTTTGTTCAATGGGCCTTGGATTGATGGTCTCGGGGATCTTAATTGTGATTGATTAGTAAGGGAGGGATGCGACAGTTAACTTCTGGAGCAGCCAATTATATTTTGTGGCCTGGCAGGTCTCTTTGCCCATCTTCTGAAAAATGAGTCCCAGGTTTTGCTCAGCTTGTATTTATTACTTCTTTTACGCACCACAGATATCTTACTTATCTTACTTAACTACTACTGTTCTGATCTGCATATTATGGGTGCAAGGTAAAATACAAAGCAGTCTAAACATGATTCTATGTTTTTATTTGACGTAACACATATAAAATAATACCTGCATGTGGAGCAGTGTTGCCACATTGTGCAAGTAAAATGTTGTACAACATTTTTCCACTTACATTTTCGTCTCCAATTTTGCTCAGGATTCATCTGGCGTGCTTATTACCCTTTTGTTTCTGGACACTCTGTATAGATCAAGCCTCAAGATAATATTTTGTAGACACCTGCCAGAACATGTGGTGACTTATCTTTGACAGAAGACTTTAATTTTTAAACAGTGTGAATTTCATGTTTTCTCAGTAATCTGCTTAATAAGTTTATTGCATCATAGACTAATGTGTAGTAGAATACATAGTTGCAGTTTCTAATTTTTCTGTTCAGTCAGCATTTTATACATGCTGATTCCCTGTTGTTATTTTTTGTTGTTTCAATTGGCTTGTGTTGTGGAAATGTAAGACTATTTTATTCTTCATGAATCTTGGATGGTTAACTAACATTACTGACCAAATTAACTAGGACAAAAATAATTGTTCTTTTCATGCAAGTGGAGGATGGAAATTTGCATTTGTGCATCTTTTGGTTTAGGTTCACTTGAATTAGACATTGTGTCCATGTTATCATTCTGGAGGCCTGGTTACCAGGACATCTAGAAATGGTAATTGCTCTTCTCTCTCCAATTCCATTATGAAGTTGATGTTGGCATGCAAGCTTTCAGGTTTGTCAGGAAGAGCTTGAGTGTGTCCTTGTCATGACTTATAGTTACAAATATGTCGTACATTTACCTAAACCAGCATTTGAATTAGTTCTGGCTGCATTCAACAGCTTTTTGTTCAATATCTGCTATTAAGGTGTTTACTAGAAGCCTTTGGTAGAAGCTTCAATGTAGAGGTAGAACTGATTATTCTACAAGAGGAATGTTGTCACTAATGGTTCTGCCAACTTAGTAATTAATTGACCCTTTCGATCTTGACCAAGTTGTTCTTGAAAGATTTCCAAAGCTTCTAGATAGTAGGGGGAGAAAATATGTTTTGGTTCACTTTGGAGCAAAACTGGTATAACCTGCTTTTGGTTAGCATGGGCCCTCTTCCCCCCCACGTGGGTGGCATTGGCTGAGGGGGTCATTAGGGCATGGTCGTGGCTTGGATTAGTTGTTGGGGTCTTTTGGTACGAATAGCACCTAAGTGCGATGAAGTATGTGATTGGCTGAGGGCTTAGGCCCTGTCCAGGATGGGGAGTGAAGGAAAGTAGGACCCTTATGGTACAAGTGTTGCTTAAGCGTCATGAGGAGAGGGTTGTTCCCCATCTCCTGTAACTTATATTTGTACTAACCTATCTCAACCCTGCCCTCACAGCATACACCTGTAGCCTATCTTTATGACATACCTCCCTCTTTTTTCCTGTCTCCCGCAACCTATGCTTGTACTAGCCTATCTCTGCCCTGCGTTAGAGAATACCCCTGTACTAATCCCTCCCTTCCACTGTCTTATGGCATACCCCTGTAGCTTATCTCTACCCCCTCCCTCTACTCTGGCCTATCAATGTTCTAACATACCTCCTCCCTCTGTCATACCCCCTCTAGACTATCTCTGCCTTGCCTTATAGAATACTTCTTTACTAACCCCTCCTTTCCACTGTCTTATAGCATACCCCTGTAGCTTGTCTCTACTCCTCCACACTACTCCTGCCTATCCATAACGTTCTAGCATACCCCCCTACCTCTGTCGAACCCCTCTAGCTTACCACTGCCCTGCCTTATGGTATTTCAATGTACTAACCCCACACTTCCGCTGTCTTATAGCGTAACCCTGTAGCCTAGCTCTACTCTTCCCCACTGCTGCCTATTCATAATGTTCTAGCATACCCCTCTACCTCTGTCATACCTCTCTAGCCTATCTCTGCCTTGCCTTATAGAATACCTCTGTACTAACCCCTCCCTTCCACTGTCTAATAGCATACCCCTGTAGCGCATCTCTACTCCTCCCCATCCATAATGTTCTAGCATACCCCCCCTACCTCTGTCATACACCTCTAGCCTATCACTGCCTGCCTTATGATATATTAATGTACTAATTCCACACTTCTGCTGTCTTATAGCATACACCTATAGCCTATCTCTACTACCCCCTCTATCCCTCTCACTGCCCCATAGTCTGTCACATCCATCTAGCCTATCACTGCCCAAACTTATAGCATACCCCCTGTATTAACCCCTCCCTCCTACTGTCATGTAGCATAACCTCTCCTGCTTATCCTTAATACTACACAAGTTTTTAGCATACCTTTCCCCCTCCTACCTAGCCCTCCCCCTCTCACCCTCCCCTGCTGGCTCACCTCTTAACACGTCCTCTCCTCACGACTTCCGAAGCTCAACTGAGATTGGTTGGCCAAATCTATAGTATAAAGTGCTCCCCAACCCCTACTCTAGCCAACAGTATATGTCCCCACTATACATGGACTTCTTTCTCATTTGGCTGCTGTTTCCCAGGGTGAGTGTATGCTTCTCTTGAGCATTTCATATCTACCTTACTGTAATTATTCCTTTACATTATGTATATAAATCATTCACTAGTTTTTTATACAACAATATGCACATATACACACACAGTTACCCACCAACCTATGCTCAGCTCACAAACCATACTACACTGCATATACACAAATAATTATAATACAATTCAAACACACACACACGTTCATCTCACATACCATACAATACTGCATATATACAATTATTAAATAAAATTCAAACACACGCAAACACATTTATCATCTCACATTCACTTTAGTAATCACTTAAGGTGTATACATAGGTGTACAGTGTACAGAAATTTAGACTTTTACTAGCAACCATCTTGTAAACGCAATACGACCGTGTGTTCATTCAACTTGTAGACTTACTCTCGCGGTGATCACTCGGCTAACCACAACTGAACACACCCAGATATACAGTAGTATTCGTGGTGGGAGTAGGAAGTTAGCAAACATGCTGTTGAGCTGATCTTCGTAGAACAACACCACACTCAGACGTAGAAAAATCCAGAAAAACGTAAGGAGAGAATCAAAACTATTAGACTTAGCACAGTAGTTATTCCAGCAGAAGTTAAATGAGTTTTGGTACATCACAAAAATCTAGACTAACACAGGTGAAGTAGTAAACACTTAGATGTAAAATATTTCCACCATTATTAATTTAAATTTGACAAGGAATGAAGACATGGCCACGCAAAAAATATTATCGAAGTAATAATATCAGTAAGAAAGGATATCCGGAGACAGAACATCACAACTCAAAGTACAGATTTTATGTTTGACTACATCTGCTTACCCAAGGCATGACATGAGAAGAGGAGAATACAAAATTACCTTAGCTGCGATCAATAAAGATATTTTATTATATTTAATATGAATTAAGCTCCTACATTGCAGAGGTGTTGGATACTCCCGAGAAAATTCGCCGATCTACATTTATCAACCAACTTGTTTCCCACAAACAAACAAAAATTTGAGGTAACCCTGCAGGGAGAATCAAACCCGAAACACCATTGTGAGAGGCGAGAGACCTGACCACTAAGTCACAGTAATTCGAAACTATGTTATCTGACAAAGTCTAGTACCTAATGTAACGCCTATACTGCTAGAGGACCGTAATGAGGTGAGGCTTAGTAGTTTACTAGCAGCTACAAGAGATAACAATGTGACTAGAAGACTACTAAACAAATCACGAGACTGGCCAAGATTACGTCGCGAAACTGTTTAAGCAACATCACCGCATCGTTGAGGACAGTTACCAATATACAGTAGACCCGATGTCTCACAGTAGCTTGAGAATGTTATTGAATAGAAATGTATACAAAGTAATAAATTTTTACAGTCAAATTATTGCAAATTAATATTGGGTTGTAATTTTTTGCAAGTATGTTTTTCAAAGCAAAACTAATGAGTTCAAAAAATTGCAGTACTATAGTAAGTTACATAAAAGGTGGAGTTAGTGCATGAAAGAGGAGGGTAGAGGAGAGGAGGATGGACAGAGAGGAGGGTGGAGTAAGAGGGAGAGTATCTAGAACATGTAAATCTGTAATGCCAAAACGTGATAAAAATACTTAAAAGTGGTACACAATTTTTAGACAGTAATACAAGTCATACATACAAGGGAAAACAAATGTTCGGTTAAAGGAAGAATGGAGAGAAGGTTAAGACACGTGACTTGGTAGGAGGTTAGGTCATGTAAGATAAGGTTAGATACAGGCAAAAAATATGAGATAAATCAAATAAACAACATATTGTACACAATCATCTACATACAAGAAAATTACTTAAACCAAAGTACCAAATGTTACTTACGACTCTAGAAATCAAATACCAAATTTCGCCATACAAGATAATAAATAAAACTAAATATTTAAAACAAAAAAAGTCTTTGGTGTTCTAACTCAGAAATCCAAACAGTAACATGCAATATCCAGGAGAGTGGAGAGGGCAGGATGGAAAGAGAGGAGTGTGGAGAGAGTGATAAAAATACTTAAAAGCAGTACACAAGTTTAAATAGTAATACAAGATATACATACAAGGGGGAAAAAGTGTTAGAGGTCAAAGGAAGAACGAACACAAGGTTATACATTTGACTTTCTAGGAGTTAAAACAAGTACCTCAACCACAATTTAAGCAGCAATCACAACTATTTTCTATGAAGGTAACCGCACATAACACTGCAGTTACCACACATTAATTTACAGGAACCGCACATATCACTAGTACATGTACTGCACATAACACTGCAGGTACCACACACAACACCACATATTCCGCACATGTGTTAGGTTGGATTAGGTTAGGTTAGATGGGGTAGTGCTCGTAAAGGTGAGACTTGGAAATGGAGATGGACTAAACCATTAGTGCATACAACACCAACGCTATCTAGCAGATGACACTGGAACCAAGACAATTGGTAGAGCTATGAGCTGCCCTGATGGAAAGACTTGGTACCAAAGTCTGAATAATCAACGCCAACTAAGAGACAATCAGCAACTATAGTCAGCCCTACCTACAGGATATCTACATAAGTAATATAAAAACAAGATGAAGGGTGGGAAGACAATATACGAATAATGAGACAAGTACAGAACAGATCTTGGATCCCGCTCCCAGCTCCTGCAGTGGAATAGGCTATACTATACTACTCAAGGGGGTATGCTGTAAGGCTGGGCAGAGATAGGCTAGATGGGTATGACAGAGAGGTTGGGTGGAGAGAGGGGCAAATATAAGACTACAGAGGTATGCTATAAGATAGCGGAAGGGAGGGGTTAGTACAGAGGTATGCTATAGTGCAAGTCAGAGATAGTCTAGAGGGGGTACAGCAGAGGGAGTGGGTATGCTAGAACATTAAGGATAGACTGGAGCAGATGGAGGGGGTAGAGATAGGTTACAGGGATATGTCATAAGACAGTGAAAGAGAGGGGTTAGTACAGGAGTATTCTATAAGGTAGGACTGAGATAGGCTAGTACAAGCATAGGATGCTGGAGAGGGGGAAAGAGGAAGGTATGTCATAAGGATAATGTAGGGGGAAGGAGTAGAGATAGCCTACAGGGGTATGCTATAAGGGCAGGGCTGAGATAGGCCTGTACAAACATAGGATACAGGAGAGGGGGAACAGCCCTTACACTTTCCTTCCTCTCCTGGACGTGCTCAGCTAATCACAGATCTCGTGACACTTAGGTGCTATTCGTACCGAAAGACCTCAACAACCAATCCCAGCCAAGACCATGTCCCCCCCTTCCCCCTAATGACCCACTCAGCCAATAGCACCTACCTGCAGGAGGGGGAAGGGCATGATAACCAAATGCAGGTTATGCTGGTTTTGCTCCAAAGTGAGACAGAACATACATGCTCCTACTCTAGGACTGGGATACTTGGGAATGGCAGTACTAAATTGTTTTGTATACCTGCTGTATTAGTTCTATAAGCGTGGTTAAATTTGTGATGAGTGGCTTTGGTGTTACCCCACTTCACCATATTGTCAGTGTTATAAGATATCTGCTTCATAGATCTTTTTAGGCATCACAGTGATGGGGTCAGCTGTCAGATTGGTAGGTCTAATATTTGCTTCATAGTCTTTCACGTGAAAGATTACTGTGGCATTCCCTTTGTCAGCTTTAAGTAGACAGCTTTCTTTGTTTCTGCACAGGTATTTTAATGTTTTGTGGAAGTGCTGGGTTTGATGAGGACATTTATTTAAATGATCTCGAAGATCTTATGTGATTGGTTGTTCAGGTGGTTAACAGTGCCAGCAATATCAGTGAGACATCTAAGTTTCGTGTAGAAAAAACTGTCTTACAATAAAAAACACAGACATACGGGGAAAAAAAAAGGAAATAAATAAATATTGAAAAACTTAGCTTTTCTACCCTTGTCCATGTGGTAGTCTACCAATTTACATGATTTCTAAAGAATTGAAAAATTCACACCATTTAGAAGTTGAACACAAAAACAGGACCTATTTTATAATTTGGCACTAATCGTACCAAAAGGGTCATTTCTCCTACGTCCTTTCCCTACATCCCCTTCCCTACACTTCCTTCCCTACCCTCTTGGGTGGGGCCTAAATCCATCAGCTAGTCACAGCCCTCACTGTGCTTTAGTAGTACCAAAAGTCCTCCAGCCAACCGCAGCGCTAGATATGCTCCATAGTGACTTCCCTCAGGCAATCAGAGGCCTAGCAGCACCTTCAAGGGGCAGGGCCTGTTATTCAAATGTCCCTTAGGCTGGTTTTCCTCAGTTTGTATCCAGAATCTGCATGTGATCCTTACCCACATCCTTCATTAAAAAACACGAAAACTGAAGATCAACAGTACAAAACTTATTGTGGATTTAAGTAAATTCGAAACCAAAGCAGACTTTGTGCAACAAGCTATCAACCTGGGGTTCAGTTTTCAGAAAACAGGTAACATGACTACATATTTTCAAATATATAATTGAGTACGTTGTTCAGTAAAATCATAGCGATTGCACTTTGAAAGTGAATAAAGTGACTGCTACTTCTGCGCGCTTAATAATTTATCTTTTCTTGTGTTACTAATTTTCGGCAAGAAAGGACTTTTAAATATAGCTATGAAGCTAATTAACTTATTAACATATAGCAGAAAGATATAAACAAACAGAACAGAATTTCAGAAATACTCAATCTGGAGCAACTTACAGTAATATTCATTAAGGGTGTGACGTTTCGCTCTTGTACAAGTACCTGAGCTCCACTCGTCACAAATGTAGCACACCAGTCCTCATAGACCAGTGTACTAGCTCGGGGATAACCCAGCCAAAACAGGCAAGGTTATATGCTGGAACATATCTCTTGATCGGTGGTCACGTACTCCAGAATTTATTAGTAATAATTTTGTAGGTTATGTCATTCTGTAGACCAAATTTTGAATTTCCACAGTCACCGTCAGAATTTTAAAGAAGAGGTTCGTCCCGAAATAATAAACTTTACTATTTTCCACTATTTCTGGTTTATTATATTACTGTTTACATCGGCCCGAAATACATTATCCCAGTCTTGGCACGGTAGATTCGATTCACAGAAAGTTATAAGCAGAAACACAGCAACTCGATATCAGGCGTTTAAATTAGGCAATAAATTTGCACACAGTGAATTCACACGCGGCGAAGAAGAACGAGTAGCCATCCCTGCTCTCTGCACCTAGCGGCCTACATGCACGGGCAAAATGAATTCGGTAGATTTAAAGGTTGTCCGAAAGAAGGTTAAAGAAAAGAGACAGTGGTGCTACCCGTGCGCATGTTAAGTTTTTCACTCCCGAACTTCACTTCATCAAGTTTTCTTGGGCCGCAGCCCCGCGCACGTCCGCTCTGGATCGCGTCACGACTTAATCTCCAACATGGCGGAGGCAAACATTCCAGAACGAAGGGCGAAGGGGCGCCACACACTGTGCTCTCATTGGCTGGTTCTCGGTGGCGTGACCTTCGTCATTCGTTCCATGATCTAGAACCCTCTACGGCATAATTATCAACTACGCATTAAATAAACAAACGGCGCCAAAACTCCCGCGGAAAAAACTAGAACACAAAAAGAAAACAAAGCTATTGCCTCCTACCAAGGCCACCTGGCCATAACTATAAACATTACAACCTAACTAGAACATTCAGGAAAAAATTACTGTGTCTCTACTCTCCCTTTCCGAAACCGATACCACTGAAAATAATATTACAATTTTAAACATATTAGAAAATTACGATCACATAAGACATTAATTCACCGAATACAATAAAACCCCCTGTCCTGCAACGCTACAAGGACCCCAATTGGTAAGTTGCACCAACCCCTAAAAACTTTACTGCACGTGTAGAGATACACGAGGGAAAATAAATTCTGTTTTACAAAAAAGACTTATTCAGCTGGTCAATGATATCAAACACACAAAAATTGTTATTATAACAAAATAATTAATAATGTAATCATATTTTTAACTAAAGCAGGAGGTATACTACAATATCTCTGTTAAAATAGTTTCTAACACAGTTAAACTTCGTTAATGCAAACCTGAATACATACATTTTGCGATTTGTAATAATTAAATTTGTATTGACACATGTTCAAAAAAACTTAAAAATTTCTACATAATATATTTTCAGGATCTTAATTCCCAAAATACAAACTTTCATACCACCATAATTACTTCTTATAACAAGTGAATTTGATATTACACTGTTTTACATACAGTAGAACTTTTTATCAAACATTGAAGTTAATATTTAATATCTCATTCCATGGGGCAAGAAAACCACTTGCATTAATGAGAATTTTGTATTAACAGTGTTTTCTGTAATGGGGTTCCACTGTACAATAATTTAAGTAAATTAATATTTACTATTTTTCTGTTACTATGTTTGTGCATACATATATATACCAGTTAAGTTTTGCAATTATTAAGGAAAACTGAGAATTGTTTTAAAAATATTCTATGATTAGAGATGATGAAATTTCACGAATTCAATGAGCTGCATGTTAGAATCAAGTATCCTATGCATACTCAAGCCCTGTCTATTCGTTCATTGTCTGTTGTTCCACTAAATAGCAGCTAGTGGACAAATGGTCAAGACTTAGGCCGGTATTCCTAAACGTTTGTATAAGGGTTTAGGTGCAGTATATGTCATGCCTAGGCCTTATCGGTATTCCTAAACGTTTGTATAAGGGTTTAGGGTAAGGTCATTGCCTATTCAGGACTCATCTGTGACTTTTCCTTGTCCTAATATAACTACGCATGCGCAGTACGCTTAGCCCTACAGGCGGCTACGTACGTTACAACGTATTTTACCGCTTGCTGGACGAATATCGTTTTTAATAATAAAAAGAGAAAACGAAAATATTCTAATAATACAGAAAATGAAACTTTGTGGCAGCAGGAATACTAAATAATAACTCACTAGCATTTTAAAAGCCCAAATAATCCAAAATCAACAAATTTGTAGTCTTAAAAGCTTTGCAGTAAACGTATATTTTATTGGTCGCCCTTACGAAAGTGATTGAGTAGCTCAGGCGCTAATGTGTCGGCCCGATAATAATTTTATTTGGGTTCAAATCGCGGTCACTCCAATTTTTTTTTTTACTTTATTATATATTATGTATTACAATGAGGTAAAAATGAAATTAATGTTTATTTCCATAAATATAGTTTCTAAGCATTAAATTGACTTAAAAATATAGAAATAAGATAAATGTATAATGAAACATTAATGAATAGAAATATTTTTCCCCTGTAAATTGTAGTCAACATGTAGGAATACCACGTCTAGTGTACGGAATATAATGAATTGACTTTTTTTGTTCTTTAAATGCTTACAAATAGAATGAATAATGGACGTACGATCAATAGGCACCTTTTGCAATTGTTAGAAACTGTTATAAACTGTTGATTTAAACACATTTTTGTAAGATACTATACGTTTAACTAACATTCAGAAGTTCTAAGTTTTTCTTTACAAACATTCCAATATTTTTTCCTAAACAGCTCGTATTTAATCTGCGTTACGTCATGTTAAATAAAAGTTTCAGAAATAATGAAATGTGTTCACGATATATTCACCTACGAAAAAAAAAAATTATACATCTGTAACGGGATGTTTCCAAAACAGCTAGCGTGCTATAAATAATTTGTAAAATTATCTCCATTCTCGTGCCATTGTAATTAAAAATTTAGTTAAATATATGAAAATAAATTACAGTTTCGTAAAAGTCTAATTAAAAAAATTGTTTGTATGACAGAAAATCTGCTCGTTGGTTCTGTGACTTGTGCATAGAGACGATATGACATTTAATAGACGTGCAAATGCTGCTCTTAACTTAATAGTTTTTTCGATATTTTGTAAGGAAAATCTCAAGGTAAGTGATCACATTTAAAAATTACAGTTTTATTTTTAAAGTAAACACACTTTTACACTAATCTGCGAATGGTATGTGCATATATCGAGAAAATACAAGCTTAACTAATAAGACTACTTTCCTTAATTTGGTGCAAATAAACCAAAAAATTTCACATTGATCATGTAGATGTAAATGTTATAAAATATTTCTTTGTTTCTTCATGTGATTCTATCTTCTAACATAGTGAACTTACAACAATTTGAACTTATGAAACCAAAGTTTGAAAAATTAAGTTTTTAATTTTACATTTTCTTAGAGTCAGCGCAGATGTTATAGGAGAAAATAAATTAATTCATGACATGAATTCTTGGGAAATAGAGTATGTTCAGTATTATTAACGTTGAATCGCCAAATTACATTTAATACACAATTTCCTTGTAAGTTATGAGGGATAATTTTTTTATTTTAATGAGGCTATAGCTTATAAAATACATGTCAAAAATATGTCCTAAAATTTTTCGGCAAAGTGAATTATAGTGGTAGTAATATAAACCAGAAAATAACTACAAAATGTTATTTCATAAAATGTAAAGCAATATAACAAGTGCTGAAACAATTAAAGACCAAATATCCTATTTTATCAAAAGAAGAAAAATATTAAGTCAATTTTAAACTATTACCCATTTTACGTAATCATTGAAATTACATTTTCAACTTACCTCATCATAAATTTCTCCACGCAGTACTAATAAAAAATTTTCTGAATCATCCTGTGTTAAAAACTGAAAATGATATATTAAAAATACATTAATATCAAACATATGTACCGAGTTTGGTGATTTCCAGATGCGTGGTTAGTGTAGATAACTCATGTGATCAAGAAAACTTAAGATACATTACCAGCATTTTGATAGGCTAATGTAAACAACGTCTGTCTTCAAAAAATTAGTTTTGTTTATCTCATGAAGAAAAAACATTTTAAATGACCGCCATTATGAAAATATGAACTAAGTACATATAAGTCTAATCAACTTTGTCTACTGCACTATATTTTTATCAATTTTGATTACATTAGCTCCGTATGTTCAATTTTTTAATGTGGAGGAGAAATTTAGAAATACACAAACTGGCAATGGAAAGTATAGACTTAAAGAAAAAGAAGAAAAGCCTTCGAGGTCCTGCATACGTGTGCACGTCATTGTGGTAGCAGTTTTCCCAGGCTTCCGAAGGTGCGCTAAGATTCGGCCGTTACCAGATTATTCGAAAACTGCTCAACGCACATGAGTGATGTCTGCCTAGGAATATTATTCAAAGATAACTATACATGTGTATACCAATATCTAGTTCAACAGTAATCATTAAAGCATATTGTAAAATGGCCAAAATGGCAAAAATGGGTGTTTTAGCGGTGCTTTTCGAGCATTGAAATCTTGCTACAGAATCTTCTATAGGGTGCAGATGTATACAACTCACCTTTATCGTCAAAATTACAGTTATGTCTCGTAGGGGTGAGTTTCGGCGAAAAGACAGAACGCCAGTTAGTTACTTGCGCCTAGAGGCTAGGGTAATGAGTGATGTGCATGCTTTCTCGAACTTACAACTTCCGCATTTGTACATCTCGAAACGCGCAAAAGACGTCCACGTAGATACCAATTTATAAAAAAAATAACTTACTTTTTTTTACTTTGCACAAGAGATTGTAACTTTATTTTTAATACTTCAATTTTGAAAGATATATAACATATATTTTAATCTATATTACTGTATTTATGATTTCTTCTATTTTGAAACAATTTAAAATGCAATACATTACGTTTTAAATGTAAAAAAATAAATATATTTTTGTTAAATAGCTGTTGAAAGTCACTGCTACTTGTTCTATAAAAGAGCACTGCCCAGCGTGCCTTTATTTATTTATAACCGCACATGGGACGGGTAATAATAATCCGTGACTTATCCGATACCTTCAGAATGTTTAGGAATACGGTTGCGAGATAGGACACAACCCTTGTGCTTCTGTGTCCCGAAATGGTAGTACATTATTCCTGTACAAACCGGTAAACCGTATATTACCGCTTGCCTGCCGAAAATCGTATTTAACAATACGAGAGTCGGCAAACACAAGAAAATTGTACTTAAAATAAAACTTTACGATGGCAAGAATGTTAAGTGATAAGCTACAAGCTTTTCAAAAACTTAAAACTATTAATAAATAAGAAAATTTATATTTTGTAGACAGTTTGCTAAATGCAGACTTTAGTATAAAATTTTTGCGCTGTAACAATACCAGCGTAGTTGGCTCAGATGGCAAGGCGCTCGGTCGGTAAGCAAATTAGTCGGGTTCGAATCCCGGCTGATCCAAAGTTTTTTTTTATTTATTTTTTTATATTACACAGAATGTTATTAGTGGTAGTGCGATTACTTAAATTTTAGGAAATATCGTTTCTACACATTAAAATAACATGATATTTGACCGTTACGATGTTATAATAAACTATTTGTAAAGAGTACAAACTAATTGGTTTTCGCTGTAAATAACATAAGTTCTGTGAGAAATTTTTTTTTACTTTTTTTGCTAACATTAAAATAAGAAATATTGTGTCTAGAACGATAAAAATTTGTCGTCACGTTCAGATGCACATATCTTATTTTGTGTTTTTTAGATATTAAAATGACACAATTAAACAAATAATTTTCCGGGATAATTTTTAACGCTCATACCAACACGTTATATTCAATTAAAATTTACTAATGCATCTTCACTTTTCATTTTGATGCATATAAAATAACAATAACGCAGTGTAAACATTATTAATATAGGCATTCTAATTTGTCCACATGGCCCTAATCATGCAAAAAAATCATAATTAGTAAACATTTTACATCACAAAAAAAAACATGTTTTTTTAGAAACAACTAAACATCTGCGATATATTTACTATCAACATATTGTAAAATAAAAGAACATTTCAGACGTTGACAGTTGACAGGCAACATCTTTTAAAACAGCTCGCGCGCTGTATCAGTGTTATTCTGAAGCCTTCGAAAATTTTCAAAAACACCTTTTTATTTCATAATTTCAAAAACAAAAGGTAAGGCAAGTGAGCTTTACGTATCGTCGACACCCAGGTTATTAGAGACTGTTTCAAAATGAAATTGGATACAAACAAAGTTTCGACTGAAGCATGAATTTCACTTTGCTAGAGATATGTGTTCAATGAAATGATAGAGCCATTGCTTGAAGTATGATCAAGTAATAGCCTGTGACAAAAGAAAAAAAAATCTTGTCGGTTTAGTGCGTTAGAGGTGATGAGAGACCTAATTTATGTGCCACTGTTACAGTGACAATACCTTAGTTTTTTGTATTTAGTTGCGGCGTAATAATATATTATATTTTAAGAGTGATTGCGAATTATGTTTTGAATATAATTCCACGTGTCCGAATAATAAGTTAACAAGAAATAGTTATTGAATATTTTAATTGTGACCGTTATAATCCGTGATTTTTATCTCTTTGTTACTGTAATTATTTTGTAAACAAATTCAAATGCTAAATAATACGTTTCAAAAGTACAAAATTTAACGTGTTCTTGTTACAGTCATGGTAAATCGTCAGCGCTCATCATGCCTTCATTTGTTTCTAGTCTCGCGCGGGCCGGCGAATAATAAGCCGTGACTTACCTGACACCATATTGGGACACGGCGTAAACACGTCTAGGAATACGCTCAGCGAGTAAGGTCTCTGTCGTTGCTTTTCTTGCACCTGAGATGGCAGTGCTTATGTAGACCCTAACTTTTTGTTTAGGAATACCGGTCTTAGTGTGCATAGGATATTTGCTTTTAACATGCCGGTAATTGAATTCGCAAAATTTCGCCATCTCTATGGTGTATAAGAGATATACACTAGACCCCCAATTTTACGAACCCTGGATTTAACGAAGGTAGCGATTCTACGAATACAATCTCAGGAACCCTCAAAAAATAACAAAATTATATGACAAAAAAAATTGTAAGGAATTATGTTGACAATTAATAAAACATACTGTATCTAATTCACGGCATTAAAATATGAATTGTAGAGTTGCAGTTATTACTTGGTAAGTCACAATATTAAAAATAAAACAAAAATAGCGAAAATCCGTTAAAAAATGCGGCAGTGACAGTTTGAAAACCGCGCGGCGGCGGCGCCTGTGCCAAGCCGGCCGGCCTGTCTACTCTCCAACTACGACGTATTAAAATCTATATTGAGGTCGTACTATAGACGCAAAGTTCCAGCGCATGCGCATATGCTCATTTAACTATAGTACAGCCTCCTTCTAGGCGGTTTCACGACGTCTTATATCTCTCTTCGTCTCGCGCCGAATGAGTTTACTTTTTTACACGAACCGTATAAATAATAGCGTGATATTTTTCTTTATTGCGTTAACACCATACGTACTTAAAACAATTAACTTGGCACATAATTTGCTTAAACATTGCGTTACTGCGTGTCGTAAAACATCCATTTCACAAGTGAGCACGATTATAGCGCTACCTATTGTCCAAGTGTAGAAACATTTGTCTCCGGGTATGTTGAACTTGGAAAATAAATAGACGTTCGTGTATTACGTAATCCCGGAACTCCTAATTTATTTTTACCGCATATACTGACTGTGAAAGTGATTATTTTCAATCACTTATACATGTAATTCTCAACAATTTTAGGTAAGAACGTCACAAAATGGCGTTCTTGGAACAACGTCGGTATACGCTACGGTGCCGCTATCTATCTACCATCTTGTGAACGTTCGTACAGTTGCGCTATCTGTCCGCTCTGCACGCTACTAGTATCTACGTTCTCGTACAATTCAACAACAACGTCGAGGGAATGTTTTTACGTTAAGTTATATAAAACTGCGCAATGAATAAATACATCTGCTTATTCCTTCTTTCTTTGGTGAATAATTTACAAGGGCATTTTACTAGTAAGAAATGCTTACTTTTTTTTTTTCATTAAACGCTACGCAAATCGGGCTATTCGCTAGTGAGAAGGCACTCGACAGCTCGGTTTTCTCTTTTTTTTAGACAGAGGTCGATCATATATATTGTTTAGCTGTGTTCTTTTGATCGTAAGACGTCTGAGTATTGATATAAATTTATATTTCAACTATCACTTGCGTTATTTTTTCGTTAAATGCTACGGAAGTCGGTCTATTCGCTCGAGAGAAGACACTCGGAATCTCGATTTTCTCATTTTTTTAGGAAAAGGATCGGTCATATGTGTGTTTAGCTGTGTTCTTTTGATCGTAAGACGTCTGAGTATTGATATAAATTTATATTTCAACTATCACTTGCGTTATTTTTTCGTTAAATGCTACGGAAGTCGGTCTATTCGCTCGAGAGAAGACATTCGGAATCTCGATTTTCTCATTTTTTTAGGAAAAGGATCGGTCATATGTGTGTTTAGCGGTGTTCTTTTGATCGTAAGACGTCTGACTATTGATATAAATTTATATTTAAACTATCACTTGCGTTATTTTTTCGTTAAATGCTACGGAAGTCGGTCTATTCGCTCGAGAGAAGACACTGGGAATCTCGATTTTCTCATTTTTTTTAGGACAAGGGTCGGTCATATCTACCGCTCAACAGTGTGACGTCTGGCTACTGATATCAATTTATGTTTACATTATTACGTTAATTAATTTCCCTCAAAACGCTGCGGAAGTCGGGGCTTGAAACACTTTGCAGAAAAAATGCAATTTTTAAATTTTCTGTTAAGGTGGGGGGGATGGGGGGTAAAAATAAGCCGCTATCGAATTTACGAAGGTAGCGATTTTACGAATGCGATGAGAGGAACCATGAGTATTCGTAAAATCGGGGGTCTAGTGTACTACATATACATAGCATAGAAGAGGATTTTACTGTTACATTGGAGGTCTTGACCCATCAAATTTAACTTACTTATCAAGGAGAAACAGCCTTAATGTCATTAATACTTTTTGTACTGAAGTTTTGTTTTTAAAGTTTTGAACTTAATAAATTTTTTAATAATTTAAAATGATATACTGTAAATGTAATGGAAGGAATAGTGTTCATATAACATTTTAATATATATTTTTAGCATAATGTTAACAGGTATGGCTAACGCTAATGGTTGTTACTTACCCTGCATGCAGGAATAAGGAAGTCCAGAGTCTGTAGAACTGATCAGGTGTTTCAGGAGAGTAGAAAGGAACCATCCCACAAACATCATCCAGGCAGGATACCTAAAACATTGTCAGTGTTTCAGAGATAGGTAATATAATTTGTCATCTACAGCCGGTTCTTTACTAACTTTTTTCCCCACAAAAACAGTTTTATTGGAATAAACAAAATTCTAAAAGTTGTAGTTTGCCATAAGAATATTGTTAAAGCTAATGGTTGTATTCCTACACTTCCCAAATTCCAATACTGTGTGTTGAGTTGTTTACTTAAATTTTTTACATTTAAAATAAAGGTTATAATAAATATGTTTTTCAGAGAGCAACAGATGTAAATACACTTGTGCAGTTTCTCAATATTTTTCTGAAATAAAACAAAACTAATTTCCATATCTTTTGAATGATGCCAAATCAGAAAATGTGCAGTAACAAGCATATATCTCCACCTGTTTCTCTAAACAAATATTTTTTTTATCTTTGCGTCTTGTAGCAACAATCTTAGACTCTTGGAAAAATGTAACCAATTGCAACTGTCAACTCGAAAGCTACATGTGTGCCATTAATGTGTAAAGTAGGGCCAATAAAGTATAAATACAGTTACTTGAAAACAAAATTAAAACACTACATTTCTACCTACGTGACTACATAATTTTTCCTCTGGAATTGGTATACTGTATATGATTTCAAAGTTCAAAAATTTTAATAGTTTTTTATCTAAGGCCACTGTGCAACAAAAATTAGATTAGTAAATTACTGTCTATGTTATTGCAATGTGTTGTTTCAAGTTGCAATGTTAGTAACACAAAAATTTTGCAGTAGGGATTGCAATAACTTGAAATTCGATGTCCGAAATTCGATGTTCAACGTGGGGTGGGACAGGGTTATATACTTTTCCCCTGCTATTCAATTTGTATGCTGAGAAAGTTTTTAAAAACTACATTTATGATTTACTAATATGGTATTTAGATCAATGAGAGAACGATTAATAACATCCAATATGCTGATTATATTGTTATCTTAGCAGATGACATTTAAGACCTCCAGCACCTAGTCAACCAACTTAACTTTGTTGGCAATTCCTACAATCTGAACATCAATTTAAAGTAAACTAAATGGATGGTAGTTAGCAAGCAGCCATTTAACCAGCTGTAGTCTACATCAATAACAAAATTATTGATAAAGAGTCCATAAGTCCAAATATCTAGGTTGCACCATCACAGAGAATTTAGACTTGGACACAGAAGTAAAATGTCTGGTTACGTTTCAACAGTATTCAACAACATGAATGGTACGTCCACTCAATTGTATTGTATGGCATAGAAGCAGCAACTCTTTTAAATATAGGAAAATTGAAAGCCTTGAATGCTGCAGATATGTAGGTACATAGGAGAATGTTAAAGATATCATGGATTACAAAGACATCTAACAAAAAGGTTCTAGAAATGGCCAAGATGGAGCGAATGCATTGAGTCAAAACAACAAAGATAAAATACTTCGGAAATGTTACCAGAGGACAGAAGTACAAAATTCTACAACTCATTATCCAAGGGAAAATCGAGTGGAAAAAGAGCACAGGTAGATGAACAGATTGGATTCAGAACATCAGGGACTGTGTACCATTTTAACCTTGATTCAGAATCGCGTCCAATGTGCACAACATACATTGTAGCTGCCACAGATGATCACCTACACTCTAGTAGAGTATGGCAGTCTAAAGAGAAGAAGCTTGCAATATACTAATGTATTATTTTTGTATGGTTAAAAATTATATTAGGGCTTTATACATAATATATTTTTTGTACTATTGTTTTTAAATATATTTAAATATATATACTTAATTTAATAAAAATTCCTGGTTTACTGACAAAGCATAACAAACAAAAGAAATAGTAGTACTAGCAGTAGTGCTAAAAGTTCAAGCAGTACTAACAGTACCAGTAGTAGTATTAGAATTAACATTAGCACTACCACACTGAACGTAGTAGGTAGCTTCACAATAATAGCGTAAACCCACCAAAGTCCTTACTTAATGTTGTGGTAAGATGTATAAACAAAAACAAATGAACATTTATGTAATCTGTAAGAATCAGTGTTATCCAACTGCACCTAGCAAATTTTATTAAGGGCACTGTCTACCAAAAATCCATGGGGGGGGGGGGTCTAAGCTTGAGCTTTTAGTCGTATGTGAGTTGGAAGTAGAGTGGTCTTTTTCAGGAAATGGAGATTGTTCTATTGCTTGGCTTCTCAGTCTTTTAGGTTACAAGCAAAAAAAAAAGTTTCTTCAGGTCCTGAAAAGCACAATTCTGCTTCCAACTCGCACGCAACTGAAAACTAGCATATAGGTGTGGTATATGCTGACCCTACATTATATGCCACCACTAACTTTTTTTGTTCATCTCTGTGCTGCTCACGTCATAGACTCTGTTAGGCTATTTTGTTCAATAATCCGGAAACTGGTAAAATACACATTTTCGTTTAATTTTTTCATCTCAATGCAGAAAATTGATGTTATCTTAAAACAAAATCATAAAAGGTGAATTTGAATATAACTTAAAAGATGTTAATGCCTATCCTTGCTCTCGCCAGAGTTCCGAGGTAAGCAGTGCGCTTAATGTACCTGCGACTTTTTTCTGTATTTCAGAGCATTTGTAGTTGATTAAAACACATTTATATTTTAAATTATTTTTTGTTTTAGTATATTTCCGAAAATGAGCTTATCCCCACATGCAACCAAACCATTAAAATTTACAATGAAAAATTTAAAAATTACAAATCTATCATTCTTGTAAAAAAATATCAGATTGTAACTGTTTAGAAATGTTTTGTATCACTTTTATTTACATTGAAAGTAAAATGTTTGTTGAACAAACACTTTTATACATAATAGGGATGGTGCCTAGATAAACTATTTTGTAGTTATATAAGGAAACAAAGGCAGCTAGGCAACTAATTACATCTTAAAATTAGATAAAAACATGTACTCACAGAGTATCATGGAGGATGACAGTTACACACACAAAAAGGACGACACATTTTGCGCGGAAGCGCGAATCGCTACGTTTCGCCACGCATGGCTTCGTCAGGCGAAGAGAAGACATTGTACTGCAATATGGTGGACGGTAATTGGTTAACCTAGCTGCCAGGAAGTGAACTAGAGGTAGGCGGCAGATTTGAAAATGAATTGTGGTTATCGGAGGTGGCTGTCTGAATTTTGTTATGTATTGGTGGGCCAGTTCCCATCGCCTTAGTTCTGCATTATTGATGGATGGTGTTATTTATGTGATTCTCCCAAATTATTTCCAGGCAAAATGTAACAATGCAAAGTAATAATTCATGAGCCTTTTAATTTTCAAATAATTGAGCTTTAAACATTCCATATTTTCAAACGCTGCTGTAAAAGTAAAAAACACATTCTTATTA
Source organism: Medauroidea extradentata (assembly GCA_003012365.1). Taxonomy (NCBI): domain Eukaryota; kingdom Metazoa; phylum Arthropoda; class Insecta; order Phasmatodea; family Phasmatidae; genus Medauroidea; species Medauroidea extradentata. Next base: position 42,068 of record PNEQ01067714.1, on the reverse strand, counting down.
GCTAACACATGTATGAAGTAGCAGTACATGATTTGGTTAGCCGCAGCCTACCAGGCATTATTGTATGTGTTGCAATTTTACACTCATTTTAAATAACTTATCAAATTTGGTGAATCCAGTTATGAGAAACCTATCTCAGGCTGCAGATTTTTTTAAGTTAATAACAAAGATTTCATTTGTGTGAATTTGAGAGGAGTGAAGACAGCCAGGTATCTCTCGTACATTGTGATGTTTAAGTGAAAGGTTTAGGTTTATGTCGGTTTAATTCAAATTCCAGAGTGATTACTTACTTAATTCATTTTGTTGTTTCAGATCCAGTCTAGAATCGTAAGTTTAGGTAAAACAAGTCAGCAGAATGAAATTCGCATACATCCAGAAAGTGAACCCTATTGAGCTAACTTAAATATGTTTAACCAAACCTGAATCTTGCAGACTGGTAATAAAGTGTCCTGGTTGCAAGAGTTTGGAAAGTAATATGGCAGAGTAGCAGATTATTTTTTCTATTATAAATAAATTTTTTCTCCCAGTAATGGCATTTTAAAATGATTTAAATCTGTTTTACAATTGTAAACTTAACAACTCACTCACGTATTTTCAAGAAGTTTGATGATATTTTATGGACGTAATTTGACATAGAAATTTTCAAATTAGCATTGCAACTTTCTCAAAATATTTTTTACAGTTGTGCGACAAGATTTATAGAGTCGTATACATTTTGCAAGCAAGTACACATAACAAGCACAGAGATAAAAACAAAGAATACGAGAGGATGTCAAAATTTAAAAAAATAAGTCACTTCATTGCCTGCCGATCACATTCTTGTCTGTTTTCTCCAAGCGCCATGGCCATGAATTTAGGAGTTTATGAAAAATAACTGATTAGAGTCAATCGGGTGTTCTTTGTCATATTATCAGGATGCTCAATCACAAGAGGATATTGAGGTTGTGATTCAAACTTTAGTGAACAATTAGCTTAGTCAATTTTGTGGACCATTTCTTAAATCATTCAAATTAAAATTTGACTCCACCCAGGCTAACCTCGTGATTTTCCATAAATTTGCTAAAAAGAGAAGTCTCGCTTACAGAAGAGTACTAAAGAGTTAAAATTCTCAAACCTCATACTTGGCATATGTCTGGGATTATTACAATCTGAATTTTAATTTCAGCTTATTTATTAATTGAAAATTGATGTTTACAGTTTCTCATATGGTTGTATGTTATTACTTTTTCAGAAAAAATTGTGTAGTCATAAACCTTTTTGGTAAAAAATGCACAGCTTATATCAGCAGGAACACAGCAAACATGCAACTTTTATGATTTGGCTGTAAAATGTACGGAAACTATAAGTTTTTTACGATTTTACAGGAAATTGTAAAATTCTATAGATTTTTTTACATTTAGTTACAGTATTAGATGCACATTTTGTTTAAATCAGAAATGGTAAAACATGTTTGGGTCAGTTTCATTAATATAAACTGTATTTCAACAACATAAACTGCATTTCTAAATCATGTTGCATATGAATAACGCATACTAACATTCATAAAATAAGTTTATACTTGGAATTCTACAGTTGATCACAATGAATATGTCATATAAACCAATGAGAAAATTACAGTTGAAAGCCAATCAGTGGCTTTCTTTAATGGGCTGTTACAAAATGGCGGTGTGCATGGGATATGTTTTGATGCGGCAAGCAGACGTCAATAGTTTCTTTACACTTGGAATTTTTTGATATTGATGTTGAAACACTATTATGCAGCTCCTTTATTACGAATCACTCATATGGATACTTTTATCATGTGTCATAATATTAAATTGGAAATGTGTGGCAAGTGTTTGAGAGGACGCCTAACCTGTTCATACAAACATGATAAATATTTGTAACAAAATTCATTCGTGAAGTGTACATAAAAGAATTTTGCTCTTATTAAAATTTGTATTTATTACTTCTTTAGAAGTTTGTAGAGTGTAAATGTATTATGCATTTGATAAAATAACACACGGTGAGGGACAACACAACATCCATGCCCGAGTTGGGATCCGAACCGAGGACCTCTTGCACTGTAGACCGGTGCCCAACCGAGAATGCTACAGAGGCCAACCTATCTGGTTAGAACATTCATTCTTACGCTTAAGATAACATTTATCGGTAAACAATCAATAAATGCATGAATAAAACTGTGGTTGTAAACTCTTTGCAAGGACGGATTTCGGATTTCCTTTGCTCGGGGCAAAAATCGGTATTACCGTGTCCTTTCTAACTCGCTGCCTGCGGCAGGCTACCGTCCCCTCCCCTCTAGAGCCACTTCACGTGAGATAAGAAATAATACTGTTGTATGCAGTTGCTCTGATCAACGAAGCATGGAGAAGAGACAGAATCGCATGGCGAGCGCCACACATGTGCCACGTGAGATGTTTTGTTTTCAGCTGCCACCTCATTCCCCGCTTTATCACGTCAGCATGTCTTGGTCAAAAAATTATGTAACTGCGAATTCACTTAAGTTGCACCTTACGTAACTTGGCAAGTGCCTGTGCTTGTGGGAAATATATGTTTATGGCCTATAAACAGAAAGAGAAATTTGGACATTGCGTAAAACTATTTACTGGAATGAGTAATCTTTGAATTTTATATAAAACATTTTACCTATTGTTGACAACGTTGTCTTTCAATTATGCCACGTTACTGATATTCGCTTCAATGTCTATGTAAACAAGTTATTACCTATATATGTACATTAATTATATTTGTAAATTAAACCAGGAAAAAATTTTTAATACTGGTTGTAATGTTACCTGAGAGCAGAGTGAAGCTTCTTCATGGAAGTAGCCTCGCACAAAATCACAGTACTCCTTGGTGGTGATACGACACATGCCGTGGATGCCAATACAGCAAGGGTGTCCTATCACCTCGCAGACCATGTGTTCTGCAATTTTATCCTTGTAAGGTGGTGTTCTCTGCTGTGGTCTGGAGTTAGTTTTGCGGCAAATGGGCCACTTGGTGATGTCGTCAGGCCACTCGTATGGTGCTACCGATGCAGGTGCCTCGCAGAACCTGTATTAGAAAAGCATAGTGCATACTGACTTCTTTAACAATGGCCACAGTCACATCTGTCACTATTCTTTAAGTTGACTGTTTTATGTGTTGTGTGTTCCTGTCTCATGATATACATACAGACAATGATCTGAAATGTTGCTGCAAAAATAATTATGAACAAGGTTTTTTTTCTTACAGGTAAGTTCTGCTGTACTGTATTTGTACACACTGGGAACTAATTCCAAACTGAAAATTGTGGCAATGTAAAAGCATATCTTGTCCTCGACCACAGTGAGGTCTATGCATTCCTGCATAATGTGAATATTGTTTTTTCCTTACTAACATTTTATTTAAAGACAGTACGTACGATGCATATAAAGCAGCACTGCAATTTTTTTACATGAATATCTAGGTACATTGAAACATTTTCATTTGCTAGGTACATTGAAACACTTTCATTTGGCTTAAATTGTGGAAGCAAATAAAGTGAACTGCAAGCTGCTATTATAATGTAGTGAACAACTTCCAGGAGAACAAAATGTACAAAATAATTACTAAGCTTCTGCCTGCAAGTCAGCCACCGGCAAATAAATTGCTGCCTAAAGAACAGTTGTGCAACATATTAGCGCTAGTTTCAATTGATAACGCTAGTTCCACATAAACACGCATCATGGCGAAGACGTAAAACACGGGAGTCAAACTTAGACTTTGGACGAAAAACGGAAAATTGCAAAGTAAGTAAACTACAATTTTCTTTACATACGACTCATTTTCATCACTGTAGAAACATTTTTTATTAAGAAACTTTACCTGTAAAACCATGGGTTTAGTCCCTACGCGATGAGTAGCTACTCTTGATATTTACCCTGGTGAGGGGTATCATGACTTAGCACCAGAATGAAGGGGCTGGGGAAAAACGAGATCCACAAAAAAACTAGCCGACCAGTGGCATCGTCCGGTGCATGATTCTCACATGTGAAAATCCAGGGACTGACCCCGTCAGGAATCGAGCCCAGATCACATTGTTGGGAGGCGAGTGCTCTAGCCACTGCAATCCCCAAAAATAGTTTGATGTAGAAAATTGTTTGAAAGCACTAATCAAATGTTTTATTAGTACAGAAAATTTTTTTTACGCTGAGCTGGCCAATATCCAGGTCTGGGAAATACAACAAAACATATTTATGTACTGTGACTAATTACACAAGTATTATGAATAATTAATTTAATTTTTGATATTAGTACATATGCATTGCCTAACTGTATCTTTGCAAAATAATTATAGGCCCTAGCTGATATCATGTAAAGAAAGGTTAAGGTTATGATGCTTGAGACATTTGGTATTTCTTTTTGCTAGTTTGGAAGTCACTATAGTACAAGGTCAAAATGATCCTGGTCACAAATTGCTACCAAATCTTTGATAAAGAATTACATTCCTTGTTATTCTCGTTTTAAAGATATGCTTGATTTGGCAAAATATATTTATTTGATACTTCATATTAGCTATGACATAGTAAAAATGCTGACTGTTATACTGGTAATCTTGGAACAGTTTTTACAATTAAACCTAGTCTTGTCACTTTAAACATGAGTAATTTAAATTGCAAATAAGAAAATAAGATATTCAGTAATGTGGGATATTAAAGTCTCGAAGGTTGGCTGAAAGGGCAGGGACAGTAGTGTGTAGGAGTGAACGTGGCTACATCCTAAGTTATCTGTTGGAACTTTTCTGTACTTTGGTTAAATAAATACAACAAGTATCTTTTTCTAACAAACCCACAGGTTAAAAGTGAAAGTGAAGTTATTACGGTAGTATTTATCTTTGAAATGGAATAATATTCATTAAATAAAAGTATTCGTCAGCTTAAAATAATATGATTGCATGTACGAAATTAAAGTTGTGCCTAGGAACATTTTTGATAGCTGTAATGATATAATCAGACTACTGTAAATCCAATGGTCAGTAGTAAACTCTTATTTTGGAGAACCTGAATGTATTCTTGAGACATATATAGTACATCACGTCCTGACATAATAGTTCAGGAGTTACTGAATTAATATTCCTAGAACTGCGCCTACAAATGTGGCAGTTCACGATTTTCAAAATATTAACTCTTAAATTAATGAATCAAGAAAAATACTTCAGAATTTTTTAAAGATGTTTAGCAAAGTAAATTACAATACTGCTAAATACTACCATAGGCCAAAGAGAATGACCCTGCAGACTGCCAGTTCCTTGGACTACACAGATCTAAGATATTGATTCCATCTCTCATGAACTCGCAGCTGACTAGACCTTTAAGCCCTATGTTTTACCTAGTCAGGTTGAACATTATGTTTGCACTGCAGTTGCTTTTCCTTGAAAACGATATTTTCTGCACATTAGCAAGTGCCTCGAGTCGAGGATACAGCTGATGCCAAACAATGGAAAACCGTGAAATACATTCCACAAACCTTTTCCTCAGGAAAATGTTAACAATATCTCCTGTTCTAAATTAATGATTTATTTTTCCTGTCAGACCACAATTTGAAGGAACAAAGAAAGTACTAAACTGGCAGATCAGAGTGAACAGTGAACATTGTTAACAGCTGCACCTGTAGATCTGGTCTTAAGGAGACTTCTAAGAACTAGTTTCACATCAACTAGCAGCAGATAATGAAAGAGAACAAAGTTGCTCAGCTGTCTGCAAGCAACCCTGACTGCAAGTAGTAGACCAAAGATGAGGGAGGCAAAAGCCTGGTTTCCAGAAGGTAATAGTAAGATGAGACTAGAGTTACTGCTACATATAAACACAACTTGCTACTGCCAGAAAACTTCACATGTACTGTTAGGAGTTCCCTGTCATCCTCTTGCAAATAACCCATTGGGCTGGTTTGAGTGATGAAATTTTCATCAGCTATAGTATGTGTACCTCACAAATGCAACGGCCAACTAGCATACTTAAGTCGCAGCACACAATGCATGGGTTTACAACCAGTACGAGAAACAAAAGAGAATGAGTGACAAAATTTACTCCGCTTTAATTACATAGCAATGCAAGCCAACCTAAATACAGGCAATGTGTCTGTCATTGCCTCACTACTCTCTCTGTAAATCCTCGTGTAGATGGGCATAACTAGGAGGGAGCTGGGGGTGGTTTAGACACCCCTTGAAAATTATTACCTCTGGTACGTGCGAAAACACTACATATTTAGTAGACAATATATCGCAAGACACGACCGACCCGTGTCGAAAATTGAAGTAGTTCTGCGTAAAATCCCCTTCTCACAAACCATGGTGAAATCCCCGTACCACATACTCGTCTACCCACTCTTATGCCATCACAGTGACTACATAAAAATCCAACTGGGAAAAAACAATTATTCCCATAAAACTACCAACTTAATCTTCAACATATTTGAAGTCTAAATCCCTTACGTAAATTACCCATTTCAAATGTGCTGTCTTTACTCCTATCGACTCAGTGCCAAGTGCCATTCAAATCTTCATTATTAATTAAAAATTTTGCAACCGTGCATGCATTAACACAATGAGCAAATTTCTCGAGTTAGCTTTTAAGTAACCAAAACCATTAAATTTAATAAATTGTTTAGATCGGTGAAAATCTCAAAACGTATTATGCCTGGCAGGCGGCGGCAAACAAAAACAACTGTCCAAATTTGTCATGCGTTAGCTAATAAAAATGTGTTTTTAGCGTTTATGGCGACATTTGAAAATACAGCATTTTTAAAGCTCAATAACTTGAAAATAAAAATGCACACAGATTTGCGTGGTTGCAATTGGTGCAGAAATAGTCTGAAGAATCATGTAAGTATTAAATTGCTTTTCTAGGTACAGTACTATCCCCATTGTTATGATTTATGTAGGGGTGAACATCCATCACAGGCGGCCATTATTTGTTTATCTTTATGATAGAAAGACATCTCTGAAAAATTTTTCCCTAATTTATTAAACTGGTTACTCACATATTTCTCAGCCTGAAACGTCATTAATACTGACTGTCTGGAAAACTACTGTGTTTTGTTTTGTCTCATTGTTTGTGTCGTTTTTTCTGTTTGTGTCTGATATCTTTGTGTTTTGTTTCGTCTCATCGTTGTGTAGTTTGCTGTATTTCTATTAGTGTCTGATATTTACTGCGTTGTTTCTTCTACTACTACTACTAAAGTCGCAGAACCACCCGCTCACGGCATTTTACCAGCAGAACCCAATCGGTTCTGCCTCCATCGTCACACCACACCCGCACGACCGTCCCTGCTGCCATCTTGAACAAGACCTCAGCGGCCAACAACACACAACCGTCTCGGGCTACATCTCGCCAACAACTCCCAGCCCTTCACACGCAAGCTACCAGCGTTGCCCGTCAGTGGTGCCGCCCCGCGGCCATTACAGAAAACAATTAAAAATATTATGTTTTTACATAACTAAAAGAACATTTTGAATTCGTGATAACTCCACATAATTACAAACATTAACATTTTAGTTTCCAAATCAATTATCTACTAATATATTTATTACTAACCTTGTTGCTAGGTGAAAGAAATATTAAATTTAAATTTGACACGGCCAATCAGCTACAGTCTGTGATCTTATTGGTTGCTACCAAATATGGCGGTAAATTCTTAACGTTCATGTTTATAGGCTGGTTTTGCATTGAAACATAGTAACTTTTCTTGGAAACACTAAATTTAGATTGATATCTCTGTCCTTTTCACACTCCAAGCTTTAACAATGAACACACAATTTCGTTAAATTCAAATGCAAACAATTTAAGCAAAAAATACATATTGAAAATTTACTGGATATAAACGGAATCATTTAAATTGTATATAAATATGAACATAACTAAGCAAACTGTTATTCTTACTGTTAAATGAGTAATTTCTAATTACCAAATTAAATGTCACTTATTTTAAGAAGAATTAGTTGACAGTTACTCAAATTGATTATTTTAAATACAAATTAATTTCCACTGACGTGTTGGCGTTTAACAAATAATGTTCTTAATAAACTGTTTTAACAAAACTGTCAGACACCATTGTTAGAATGACCATGAGGCCTTCATTATAAATGACAAATAAAATTGAAACTTGCATATTGTAAAATAAACATGTAAAAATTAATCTGGGGTCAGGACCTGGGCCACGCTACATTACCTGAATATACTGCACAGCCTTCACATTCAGTACTGTCTACATGACTATGTTCTTTATTAATTAGGGCCTTTACTGTATATAGTTTTTTGGGTATTTTATATTCTGGACAGATATTGTGCAAAAAAGGTATTGGTTATGAGGCGTTAATAGGTACATACTGATGTTGTCAATAGAGGTCATTTGTTATTCTTGGAAACACACAATCACCAACATAGACAGAGACACGAGAACATAAAATGTTTACACCACTTTTGTTAAAGAATGTTGTAGCAAATTTTTTTTTTTTTCATAATATGACTCTTTGTCATGGCTGCTTTGCTGGTTCTCTAGTAGTTTAGTTTACAATAATAATATCCGGCAACATTACTGGGCTCATTCGGTGCTGCTGAACTTTGACGGACATCAAAGTAAAGTTAACAACAATTGTTATAAATTGAACCATTTTTTAGTCGTACATCATTGCGAGTGAATGCTGTAGAGTTGCAGAACCCCCCCCCTTTTTTTTTTCCTTTCCCAGCCCCATATTAAAAGAGACGTTCAGTTTACAATACTAACCCACTGCAGGAATCGATCCAAGCTTTTTTGTTTTACCATGAAGTTTTCTGCAACTCAGCAACATTTGTCTGCAATGGCATACGCCCACAAAAAGGTTCAGTTAATAGTAACCCATTGAAGGAAACATTCAAAGATCACAATAAACATTGAAGTCAGGCCCAATTGTTTAACCATAATAATGTTAGTTGTTATCTTACTTGGGATCAAGTCCACACACAGATCCAGAGATTCTCCCCCCAGGCCCAGCTTCCCCAGCTGACCATTTCTTCCATGTGGATATGGTCTTCTGCAACAAACCGGCTCTAGTTAGTGCTTCTGCAAACAACACTACATCAACAGCTTAAAATTCTGGTGGCATTTAATCTGACATTGAACAAAATTATTTTCAAAACTCATTACACATTTATTGAAAAAAAATTTTTTTTTTTTCAAAGAACTGAAACTACGCAAACATAATACATTTTTTTGCATGCACTAAGCAATTTTACTATTAGACAGAAATGAATACTAAACATATCTTAAATGGTGGATATAAATTCGAAGGAAGATCTGGTATGTTGATGGGAATAAAGAAAGAAGTAAAGCTGTATATATGTACTATCCTAACTAACTCTCAGAAGAAAAGGATTCTACAAAACATAAACTTTCCATCACACCTCATAACCAAAAGTGCAGAATTATTTGTAACTACACATGCCATGCACACGGGTAAATTGTTTTAAGTGGTCTAAAGGCTTTCATTCTGGTTTAATTCATTATTCATAGGTAGTCGGAAGTTAAATTACCAAATTAAGAACATCCATATCTTCATAGAACGTATAAAAAGACAAAATTAATGGTTTTTACACCCAAAACTTAGTGATGTGGCACAATTGTCATACACTGAACTTGTGTTTGGAAGGGCCCAGGTTAAATTCCTATCTCTGGGTGATTTTCTAGGGTTTCCCAACTTTGCTCCAGGAAGCTGGGATAGTTCCGTAACATAAGCAATTATTGCTGTCTGTTATTCTGTGAAGATGTGTGTAACCATCTGTAACTACCTCGCTGCCAACAAAACGTAAGTTCCATACAAAGAAAATTCAATGCACAATATTTTTATGCTTGCATAAATTATCTTCAATTTAGCTCCAGTAATAGCTCCATAGCTTATAGAGGTAAAAATTAAGATGCTTCAAGAACAAAGCTTCATGTTTCTCAGAAACATCAGCACTCTAATTTGAGTGCCATTCCTCACCCTATTCACCCAGAATAACGTTGGAACTATACTGAACCAACTGTCTCCAGCATGTGGAGTTTCAACATTTACAAAGTCCAGCTGTATTTGAACTACCAGTAAAAACATTTGTGTGGGCCAACTGATCTTGTGGGACTATTCAGCTTATCATTGCCAATGCGAGTTTCGCAGATTATATCGCTAAAAAAGTAGAAACTAGAGAGCGTTGCCTTAAGGTGGTTCCCTGGCTCCGCTTGAAATATGTTGCAGGGAGTTGCGAGTATTTATGTTTCGATGAAACTATTTAACACGCATTAAAACTGTTCGTTTATGAAAAGAACACACACTTCAAAGTATGATGTTATAAGTTCAAAAATTTGCTACGTGTGTGTTAAATATGGCTTTCGGGCCCAAAAAAATGGCTGGAAACTGCTTTTTCAGGCTGCCGTGTCTGTGAATATAGAAACCAGAATCGAAAAATGCACAAATAGAAGCATGCGTTGGACTAAAAACTATAATTAGAATTTATTGGTTTGTGGATACGCTCATGTTTTGTTGACTGAACTTGTATTGAAAGACAAAGTGACAAAATACAAAAAGCACAGAAAACCTAAGATAAAAGAATCTCAGAGGAATTTCATTTATTATTTTTTTTTTATATAAATTTCTCAGCGAGGATTCTTAAGATAGAATTCAGTCAAGAATTCGACAACACCCAAACACAAAAGACAGACACAAAGAAAAACCAGATTCCCAATATAATAAAACATATTGGGAATCTTTTTTTTTTTTTTGTGTATGTCTTTTGTGTTTGGGTGTTGTCGAATTCTTGACAGAATTCTATCTTTAGAATCCTCGCTGAGAAAAAAAAAATATATATATGTATAAAATAATTAATAAATAATATAAAAAACTGACGAAATTCCTCTGGGATTGTTTTTCTTAGGTTTTCTGTGCTTTTTTTTGTGTCTTTTGTATTTGGTCACTTTGTCTTTCAATACAAGTTCGGTCAACAAACCAATAAATTCTAATTGTAAACTCCCATTGCATCAAACATTTAAAAATGAAAACTTTAAATCCCACAAATAAAATGCTATGGTCAGCGCTTAAAGTCCTAGAAAATGAATACTTGTAACACTCTGCGTGCCAGTTGTGTGGCTTGCACGTAGAAGTGAAACAGCATTTCACACGCCAGTTGGCGATGACCTTGCACGTTATCAATTTTGTACCTCACACACACAAATGCAGTCTATATAGGGAACTGCCTTGAGTAATAGTTGTCTGCTCAGGTGGGTCAATCTGCTCTCCTGATACTTTTATAATACTATTGTCAAGAGGACTGTTTGTGGTGCCTCTTTTTTTTTTTTTTTTTTTTTTTTGTAAAGGCTCGGTTTTAGTTGCCATATTAGTCTGTTTGTTTTATTTTTCGCTTCTTTGAAATTCTGAGAAGGAAAAAAAAATGTGTAATTTGCAACTATAGCACAAATTCGATTTACTTTGTGCTACAGTACAGACATGGTAGTAGAACTTTTAACGTATATTTAGGTCATAATCGAATTTTAAAAAACCTATATGCCTATACTTTCCTTGTTTGGCTGCAGTTTTGTTCATTTCAACAAATGCCTAGCCAAACAAACAAGATTGAACAATAGTATACAAATATTAAAAATAAGACATTTACCCCGGCAGGCATAGCATAACTGAATTCCTGTTGTCTCATCACAGATGTGTGAAATGTCTCAACTTAACAGCTCAATCCAATGAATAAATTAATAAAAAAATTGAACTGCCATAATTCTGATCTTATATGAATGTGTTGGTTTGTGTCTTGATCTTGTTCAGTATTAGACAGAATATATGACTACAGCTCATGTTTTTAAGGGTATGGTTAAATGAAATCATACGTTTTTCTAAGGTATTAATTTGACCATCTTGTACGAAATCACACTAGCATAGTACGTAACTACAAATAATCGTAGTATACAAATGTAGGTAGCATCTATGTCAAGTAAGATATGGAGGACAAAGTTATAAATTATATGAACCAAATAAATTGTACATTACGTAACAATTTTGAAGAAATAAGAAATAATTTTTGACAACACATACGTACTCTTTTAGCAAAGATAGTATAGGTGGTTCAGGATAAAGTGATCACTCAAAAAAAACCCTGATAAATTTGCATTTTCAGTCAGCTTGTATCATTTCTCTACATGTAAACAAGAACATTGCCATGTGCTTTAGAGTACATGGTCTGTAAATTGTTATGTCTACGTTACACTTCTCTGAAAAATGTTAAACAACAATATCTACTCGTTAAACACATAAGTGATCAATAACTGTTACAGTTAATGGTAGGTTGTTTTAAATACCTGTTTAGTATCCACTATATAGCTTTCTGCACATCGCATATTGAATATATGCATTGCACTCCCTTGGCGATTCCTCCCGAATAATTTATATGTGGTTCGTAAAAACGTCAAGAATTTAACATGAAAAACGTCTATTAAAAACTGTAGCTCGTTTAGTAGACAATATTGTTGCAGTGGCAAGTGGTGGAGTAAATGTCTTAAAAGCATTTGTGAATAACATCTCAACAAATAATGTCTTAACTTGTGAAGTAGGCCTATGCATATCTACTGAAACATTTCATTTTAAATACCAATGTATGACAAAACAAACATTCTGGACACTGCAAATATATGTTAGTAACTCCTAAAACCAAGAAATAGAAACATTTCATGTGCTTGTCTATTCTAACATAGAGACAAAGTACACAGTTTTGTTATAAGCTAAGCTTTAGGCCTAAGACACGTTCAATTACAATTTCCACGTACAATCAAAGAACAAAACATTAAACAAATAAAAGAGTAAATATAGTCACAAAATATCTATAACTTAAAATAATGAGACAATTGTACAGACCTACATTTTATTCAGATTCTTTAGCATATATGATAAAATTAAAATATTTTTCATTGTACAACACACAATGCGGTACATAAACTTATTTTATGTAATAAAGCACTCTTTAGTTTCTCTTAAGTCAAACTATGAACTTCATGCTGTCTGTTGCGCTGTTCGTAGATAGACTGTGTGAGTATGCAGCTAACAACAAAATATGTCTAAACTCTCTTGACGAGTCACTTTACGGTTGCGTGCGTATGTTAAATTGGATGGTTGGCAAAACCTATATGTACATATATATACGTATACATAAAAAGAGAGACCACTGAATGACTGACATATCAAACTGCAGTCAAAACTGTTAGACCTAAAATTGTGAAATATTCTGTGTGGTGTCCTCTCAGGTCGTTGGCGAGCAGTAAGAAACTGATTTTTTGAAATTCAATCTATAAGGGGGTGAATGGAAGAATCGTCCCTGGAGTTCAAACTAAATAGCCTATCAATCATGATTTTTGCTTCAATGGGACACCCATAAAAATGCATGTTAGCCAATTTCAGGATGTCTTAGAAATTTAATAATTAAGGGTATGTAAAGACCTAAATGTGTTTCCGATTATTTATTGATGTCTATCGAATCCTTTAAGATAAAGAGTTGCTTTTCACTTCAAAATTATGCTTATGTAAATACCAAAAAAGTTATTTATGATTTTTCGAAATTCGACCCCAAGGAGTTAAAAGGAAGGAAATATGTTTTTTATGAATTGTCTATATAGCTGGAACACAATTGGTTACCAATGTAATTTTTACTTCAATTGGATACTTATACAAATAGCTAAGGTAGGACTCAAAGACTATTCGAAATTTGATAATTATAGGGGTGAAAATACATGAAATGTGTTTTTGATTATTCCTTCATATCTATTGAATTATTCAAGATATCAAATTGCTCTTTGCTTTATATTGACGCTTATGTAAATACCCAAAATACCACCAAAGAATATTTTCCGAATTTTGTCCCAAAGAGGTAAAATAAAAAAAAAGGTAAGATTTTTTAAATTTATTTATTTATTTATTTATTTATTTACAATCAATATGTATCGGCCCCATTGAACTTTTAGATATCAAATGTGATTTTTGTTTATGGTTGATGCTTACTCAAATACCCTAAAAGTAATTTCACGAATTTTCGAAATTCGTCACCTGAGGGGGTGAAAAGCAGCAGGCTATTGTCATGTTTTTCACGTCCAAGGTACAAAATTAAAGTATTCTAAAATTAAATTCAACAGTTTTTAGAAATTCTCTAGGTTCTTCAGTAGCCGCCGTCGTGGACGGTTCTGTTTTTTGGATCCTGTGTCGGGAATTCGGCACATTCCGTGTTTGTGATGTCCTGGAAGTTTCTAGAGTTTGATAGTGTTTTCTCTTAATGTATATTGGTTCAAATTATTGACTCGTTTCGTGTATTGATTGGAGTTATTGGCCGTGGGCGAAAGCTAGAGGCCACTTTTCACGTAAAAAAAAAATTTTTAGAAATTCTCTGTCTTGGGAGGTGAAAATACCTGGAATGTGGTTTAGATAAATCCTCGATATCTACCGAATCCAGCGGTACGTACAGTTTATTTCGCTTCAGGATGATAATTACGTTAAACAGTAGTTGAAATGTTTCAAGATTTTTCAAAATTAGAACTTTTGGCACTGCACAGGGTATCTGTTTTTTAATGATTGATTTATTTGGAAAACGTAAAATTTGTTTTTACCAGCCCATAATATCTACCTCATTAGTACAGATATTGACGTGTTGTACACATCAGAATAATGCCTATGTAGTACCTAAAAAAATTATGTAAGTATTTACTTTATAAGATAACTTAGTTACTAAGAAAAAAACTTAATTTGTAAAACTTTAAAGGCAGGTGATCCAAAAAGCAAGTACGATTAACAAGAAATAAATTATACATGAGTTTTCATTCTGCAGTTCTATTGAAACATGTTGTGCAACCTATATGTGCAATATTTTATTATTTCATAAATTAGTGTTCATGAATGATTCCAATGTTACGCGACACCATTATTTGTAGCTCCTGTCTATAGTTCAGAAGGTTCTGAGCTCTAGTTCTATTTAAGGCTGTGCAAACGTGTGAGTCTGACACACAAGCACTGAAAGGAAGATGAAATTAGTGCAATTTGAAGTCTTTCATAAAGGGACATAGATTTCACTGTCCACCATCCACTGAAGTTCCTCAACAGCCAGTCTATATCATATATCATCCCACTAACCTCCAGGTTGGGGCACCACATATGTTCCTGTGAAACCTTAACCTGCCAAAACTCCCTTATGGCACTAAATTTCAAGTAGTAAAAAAAAACCGAACACATTTACTACAGTCTTCATAACATGTGAACTTCGCATTTCATTCTAATACCCTCTTTCATTTAAGAGGAGTCTTCACTGGTTTCAAATTGTTTCATGTTTGACGCATGGGAACAGCGGAGCGATAAGAGCCATAATACCACGCTTGATGGGAAGCATATCACCTCTATTCACAGTGCATCAAACTGGTGTGCAAGGTTTTTGTTATGGTCTTTTTCCAATGGGACTACAAGTGGTGACCCTAAAATTTCTTTGCACTTTACAAATTCAGGTGGTATTCTCGGAGTTACAGCAGTCTAGAAAAGCCTTTTTTAGGCATTTTGAGAGGCCAGAAAATTGTGTTTCTAAGATGCGTGCTGAATTTAAAATAAAACATAGAAGCATAGTTTCAAGCGTGTGTTCTTTTCGCAGATAAACATAATAAAAGTTAAAACAGTTTTGCGTAAAAAAGAATATCCATGCACCAGGCGAGGACTTTTCTTAAGAATCTGTAACTACCCTACAATGTAAATTTTGCTGCAATTATAAATCCATGCGAAGTCGCAGTTAGTGGCGAGGATAGACTTAAGACTGCTTTTCGTGTGGGCAACTGTAGCTACTTATCCTGCTGCAGAGTTACCTCAACTGGCAGCTTGGTCATTCTATCACTTGATGACTGAACTACTAATCTGGTTTATGAAGGTCTTTCAGTTAAAGTAAATATTATCTGCTATGAGTAATACATGCGAGCAAAGCTGCGGGCAGGCTGTTAAGTAGTTGAATAAAAACAGTTTATCAATCATATAAAATATAAATACGTATGTCAATTTCAATTGGTTTTTATTTCTGTATCTGTATATTTAAATAGAAAATATACGAAACTACGTTTAGTAATTTGCTGCCAACCATAGTGAGAAAGGTAACTCTTTAGTGCTCACTTTATCCTGTACGAACTATAATAGTGATTATTGTACTGAATGCAATGAGCAAAAAAGTTTAAGCAATGCATGTGGGAAAATATTTGTGTTAGGAACACATTAATGATAACAAATTTCTGTTTGTAGTTTTTTTTTATAATGTTTTTATGGCTCAGGCACTTAACGTTTCTTGATTTTGTGAACTGCATTTTAAGCTTCGGAGGGTCTTAGCTGCTTTCATTGTTTTATTTATACTGTACTTACCAGTAATGTTTCCAAAGGCTACTCATTCACTAGTTTATGCAGGTTTTTATTTAATACTTAAACAAAACTGGTGTTTAAAAATTAGTTTTTAGCATCTTATTTGTCATACAGGATGTCAGGACGTTTGTGAGCACACAGTACTTTACAAAGATCCGCTGCCAATAACCATGAAGCAGGATTGCAGATGTGCACGTAAGGCACTGAAACAAACTGGGGCAAAATTGTTTTCATGAAAAACGGCAGTCCCTACCGATCAGTATCCAACATACATCACCCAAGTGTAGTTGCCTTTCATAGGTTGTAATTGTGAGCTTTTTGTTCAGTTATTTTTACAAACACTCAGTATTCTACAGTAATTTGCAGAACATCCATATATTTTCTTTCGGGATCAAAGAGCTTAAGATATCTGTACCATATATTTTCTATAGGCAGTTAATGGTTAAGTGAGCAATTTTGAGTACTGTGTGTCGAAGATAATACAAAAAAAGTAACGTAACCTCAGACATTGACTTTTGATTAAATACAATGTTTATTGCGTCCTTTGATATTATATTGGTAAGTAGTTGAAAAGTGCATGCAAGTGCAGTATACTTTGACCGTAGAATCATGCAGTACTGTCAGTTTTCACAAATTTCTTGATTTTCTGTATGTACAGTAAAAAAAATAATTCAATAGCATCTATTTTACCTAAAAGCTGTTAATATAAAACATGAAAAACATATTTTGCATCTTAAAATTAACTAAACCAAACAAAAACAATGCTTCAAAAAATTTACTACTGCAAAGTATTTTGGGTACCAGTAAGCTGACACAAATTAAGTAATTTCTTAATTGTCTAGCTGAAAATAAATTCATATTATTTTATTTTACTGATGCTTATAGTTACTACTACACTTTTGAAACTGAAATAATCTGCTACCCTGCCAAGTCTAATAATCTGCTACCCTGCCAAGTCTAATAATCTGCTACCCTGCCAAGTCTCATACCCAACAATATTTTACAGTGACTGTAACCTACATAACTGCAATATAATACACTAATAATATTGGCAGCTACTACATGCCGGGCAAAGTTTTTAGTTACTACATATAATACATATAATAGTCATGCGGGTAAAAGTTAATCAGTGGACACATGGTAACAAGCACATGCATATGATATCTGCATTACCAGGATTAAAAATATTCAAGACAAGATTCATGTTTACATCAGTTATGTGGGAATTTGGGGGGGGGGGGGGGAAATTACAGGGGTACGTTGTACCCCCCAAATTCTGGGGATGGGGTACAATATATAATTTGTACCTCACTGCATTTTTGTTACTGGAAAGCATTTTAAAATTAGATAACTTCATATTTTTTATTAATTTTAGTGACTTTACATGTCCTTACTCGTACTCTACTATCAAAATAAAAATATATCCTTCCGACTATGGTAGAATTGAGGAAGGGTGAATCTTACATTCAGACTATCTTCTGCATAAAGGGAGAACTGTTTTCAGTAACTTCAATGAGTTTAATCATTTGACGCGCGTACGCAGTGTTTAAGGGCGCGGTTCACCTCAGTTTTCAACGTCTTTTTTAATTTTTATATTTGTACCAGATATTGTTTTTCTTATTTTATACATAAATTGTGATTAAATCTTCCTCTTAGGAAATTTTTGTATCTCTCATAGTTTTTGTGTAATGAGTCATAAACGTCAAAATTTGGACTTTACAGTTTTATGTACGCCACTAAAACAAGCTGACATACCAAACTGAAAAAATTCACACTATATAAGAGTGTTGTAGGCTATGATTTGACATACATAAAAACAAAAAAATATATATTTTTTGTATTTAAAAAAAATTGTTTATATATTTTTTAAATTTCATTTCAAAATTCAGCATTTTTTGTTAAATACAAAAGTATTTTATTTTTTGTTTTTATATATGTCAAATCATAGCCTACAACATTGTTATACAGTGTGAATTTTGTCGGTTTGGTATGTCAGTTGGTTTTAGTGGTGTACTTAAAACCGTAAAGTGCAAATTTTGACGTTTACGACTCATTATGAAAAAACTATGATAGATACAAAAGTTTCCTAAGAAGAAGATTAAATCACAATTTATGTCTAAAATAAAAAAAAAATATCTGGTATAAATATAAAAATAAATAAAGATGTTGAAAACTGAGGTGAACCGCGCCCTTGATAGGAATGGTGAAATGAAATCTAGGCCGCCTGCTCCATGTAACGTCGAAAGTATTCATGATTATATATACAATAAATAAAATGTTCATTCTAGAGATACATATAGGTAGTACGACAGTACATCTCGATAGAACTGCAGAATGTAACCCCAGTTTATATTATTTATCACTGGTAGTACCTTCTTTTAGGATCATCTGTCTTGGAAGTTTAAAAACTAAGTTACCCCCAGTGGTAATTAAGTTATTTTATCCAGTAAATATTGTATATAACTGTCTTTAGATATTTTCGTACACATAATTCTGAAGTAAACAATACCTTGATATCTCAACTGAATGACAGATATCAATGGCTAATCTAAAACAAAATTTACATCTTTGAGTCCTTTTAAGGGCGAATTTTCTAAAAATCTTAATTACATACCGTAAACAGAGATTTGTATAAGTATCTAATTGAATTGAAAATTAAGACTGTAACACATAGTCACAGCTAAATCGACAATTCTTTGAAAAAACATATATAAACCTAGAGAGTTCGAATTTAGAAATATCCTGAAATAAATTTAAAACCATTTACGTAATCATCACAAAGTGAAAAGCAGCTTTATATCTCAAATGAATGAGCAAGACGGTCAACACATTGGACTCACATTCTGGAGGACTTGGGTATCAAACTGGTCATTCTGATTTCAGTTTTCAATAGATTTCTGAAATTGCTCTAGGCGAATGCTGCGATGATTTCTTATCAAAGGCCACGGCCTACTACTCTCCTAATTCCTGTCATAGTACCAAGTTATGTGTCACCCTTTCTAATGACCTCGCTGACGACTGAACGTAAAGCCCACTTACCTACCTATCTCTATCTCAAATGATTCAAACGATATCGTGGATATTACTAAAACACTTTTCAGTCTTTTCATCCCGTTAGATTTTAAACTGAGAAAAAGCTTGAATAGCATGTTAGAATATTTTATGGGTGTTTCACAGACTTGAAAACACAATGATAGCCCTTTGGGTCCAAAATATATCAATGATTCATTGAAAACACTTTTCACTTCTTACACCATTTTCACCTCTGTAGGTATCGAATTTAAAAAAATCGTGATATTACTTTCCAGGCACTGAAGTAGAATTGTTCTTAAGCAAATATTACGTCAATATTTAAAAGTTTAATGATGTTGATATTTTATGAATCAAAAACACGTTTAACCGGTTTTTACCTTTTGGGATCGATTTTGGCAAAATAATGAAATAGTATTTTAGGTATTTTCATAGCAGAATAATCCTGAAGCCAAAATCAATTTCATATCTCAAAGGGTTCAATAGATTTGGAGGAATAATCAAAAACATTTTTCACATTTTCCCACCCCCTAAAGTATTGAATTTTGAAACATCTTGAAATCCCATCTTATACATTTGTATGTATAAGTATCCAAGTTACGCAAAAATCACAAATGTAACCGATTCAGTTCCAGAAGTCAAAATTCCTTTAATAGTCGAACAGAGATTTAGGTTTGGTAGCCAGGTATAAATATCTATGAAGGATTTTGTAAATTTATAAATTATATTTTCTGCCAACATAGATAATTTTCAAATGTGTACGGTATTATTATTTTATTATAACATTCCATTTCTTTCCTGAATGCCTTCGTGCATGCCAGTATAACGTAAGTTTTGCACTTTATGATAAATTTAGATTTAATTTATTTCTTAATCTAATAATATGTATTACGAGATATTAAGTAAATCCAGGAGATTCCAAAATATAAAGTTGAATTATGTGCATAAAAGCACAAATTAGAACAAAATTTGCATGCAAATTCAAGTGTTCAAATGTCTGCAAAATAGTTAGATTATTACGTAACCCGTGATTTTAGTGCATGTAGAATATTCGGAGTTCTCGGTTGCACGAGCAATTTTTTTCTTGTTCTATTGTGTAAGTTCCCCTGACTGGCATACTCACAATGTTATTACTAAATAAATTGAAGCTTAGACATTTGGACCAAAATGCTGCCTATACAAATAATTTTAATAAGTTTGTTGCATAAAATTATAGATTACACCTTTAAAAATACTAAAACTTCTGTCCACTGTATAGTGTATATTTAGGTTGAAAAACTGCTTAAATACCACCATTTTGCACCTAGAAACTGAAATTTTCCTGGGGGAGAACTCCTGGACCCCAACTTCTGATTACTGCCCCAGTGCCAGAACAATATGTTCAGTTAAGATCCTCCCCCTTCAAATAATTTATTTAGGACCACGACACTTTGTAACAACCCCTCCTCCCCTCAACACAAATACGTTCCAGCACTCCTGGTTTACATATATATTACATTTACTATTTTAAAACTAATACAATATATATATTTTTTTTAACCTTAAAAGAGAGCAGGGAAATGTACGACATCTTCGGGGTTAGGGAAAAACAATTTTACTTTATGATTATCACTTTCATCTCAAACAAAATTAATTCATAATACATAGGAGTTTAAACACATCAGATGTACTATGACTGTCAACACTATAAAAGTTACTTTGGCAGTTCTGTTTCTATGAAACTGGACAAAATTACTGTAACCATTGGGAAGACATAATGGTATGAATAGTCCTAGTGAAGAATCATCATGTGCAAGAGGTAAATATATGCAAATAAATCAATATGAACATGTTTGCTATATAAAATGTCTGTGTTTATCAACTGTACTCTTCTTTTGCTGTTTATTTGTGTCCTTGTTTTACAAGGGTACTTAAGCACAGATGTAGAGGTAAATTACGAAAGAGTTGTTTCTTAAGCACCCTCTGCCAATTCCTGACTCATTATTATACAATCTTTAACCTAGACTCACTATAAGTGCTAAAATGTATGAAGTAGGAGAGCTATTTATTTACAAGGTCATGGATAGAAAGTAATCTCCCATGTCGAGCAGAGTGACCATGTATAACAAAGCAATGAAAACAGTATCTGTAGGACAGAGAGTCTACCATGTCATTTGTTTATATTTCATAAATAGGACAGCCAAGCACAAAACTCTTTTGCACTGTGCTCTTTTTAACTGCATAAATTAACATATAAACTAAACAAATCAGGCTGAGTATTTTTCTGACTTAGGTTCCTGCCATATTAGAAGTTGAGAAGCCTCGAGTGGGTGTCATGGATACATGTTCCTTGTGCTAGGTCAGTCATATGTCTCCCAAGAAACAGTATTCTTATGCCAGATCTAAACGAATGGAAGGGATTATGTTTGGCTTGGAGTACACTCAAGTCTAAAGGGACCTGAAAGTAGTATGTACTTGGATAGATGTGACTGACAGTTGACCTATTAACGCTTCACTCTTTGTTTGACTCTGCAGAGGCATCCTACATATTGACGTGTGCCTAGCACACCCTCCTCCTACTCCGTTTGCCACACTGTGCTTCTTTAGTGCGTAAATTTTTCACGTTTCTTATTGTTTTAGTGCTTAAAATGTCTTTTTAATATTTTCCTTTTATTTTCAATCGCTTTTGTTTATTTACGACCATGTTTTGTCAGCTGTGTTATGTACATATCCTTCCCCTGGATAATAAACATAATATAGGAACAGTTGTCCCATATAAGATGTTTCTCAAGAGTAATAATGCTTAATTCATGTTTTTACTATTTTTCAAGTGCTAATTTACCCTATGTACTCTTACTAACTTTTGATAATAGTATTGATGTGTATGGACTAGTTTATTCCACGTGAAGCTACGCTCCCTTTTTTTTTTTGTGGTCGTGGTTCGTGTTGGTGGCCGCCATTGGAGTCGGTCGGTGCGAGACTCTTGGAGGAGATGGACATGTTTAGTCCACCTCGGGTCCTTCATCAGGACTTCAGTTTGCTTTTTTCCATAGTTACTGTAATTTTACCAGAACTTTTTTTTGTTTTTTTTGCTTGATCCGGGGCTCTTCAAACCCTGCAGTTTGCTGCGTCGAGAGCCTTAATTTGCTACACATACATTTTTCACAGTTAGCCGTGTGCTATTTTTTCCATGTTACTCACTGGAGGGGTTCGGCTCTAGGTCTGCTCCACTTGCTGCCCTTCTGCGCAGTCCAGTTGTATTGCTATTTCTGCACAGTGAATAAATTGTGTAAATAAGTAACTCCCCCATCTTTTATTGCCTTAGTGGTTGCTTCACCCTCGTTCCCAGTGACACTTTGATTACATACATATTAAGTATAAGTGTATTGTGGCGTGGAGACTGGCCCTGACAAGTCTCTGAAGAACTGCTACTGGAAGGTGCAAGAACTGCATGAAAATGTGGTCTGTCTCATAGTCTTTGGCCTGTCGATCTTGGGATTATCACCATTATCATCACAGGGGTTTTTGCCCATGGCTTTCGCAGTGTACCCTTCTCCACCATCCATCTCATCTCAGGTCTCCCTGCTAGCAGGCCTATTTCAACAACCTTGACACCCATATCCTTTCCGACGCAACTAGTGAGCCATTTTATCTCCCGCTATTTTTTCATTCCCCAGAACCCCCCTCTACTTTGTCAATATCAATGCTCCTAACCTGTTTGTCAAGGTGAGCAGAAGTACAGACGGTATAATGCAGTCTGGGTCCAAATAGGGAAATCTATGCTCTGAAACAGTTATCCCGGCATCTATTGTTCCCTGAATTCCTCACAAATGCTTTATGTGACACCACTTGTAACATTAAGATGAAAACTAAAGGAATATACAGTAACTGCTGTAGTTGGAGACACAATGTAACCCCTTTTTACACTTCTCAAGAGACCAGGGAACATTTTTGTAATAAGAGGGAAATTTTTTATATAAAAACAGCATTTAGGACCACAAAAAACGGGTGTAAAATGAGGAAGTGTAAAAAAGGGGTTCTACTGTAATGCTTCTCCAATACATATTGCCATATATGGAGCCTTCAGCACATCATACTTCATTACAATAGCCTATGCTGCCTAGAGTAATTTCTTTCAGAACAGCGTAAAGTCTGTATTTTTGCACCTGTAGTTTTTCACCATATCAGCAGAAGCCATGGTGCCTGGCTGAACACTGGAAATAAGACACTGAGCACAAAGTCTGATTCCCTCCCAGTTCAGTACATGAATGGAAAAGGCTTCAAAATATAACCACATGATCAAAGTAGTACCCTGTCTAGGAAATTTTACAGAGCATGATCACAGACATAATTTTAACATCAACTAAGGAGGTATGGGAGGACTGAATAAAGTTTCGAAATAGAAACAGGTTCTCAGCATTATGCAGTAAATGCTTCCATGAGAAAAGTTACATAAATAGTACCTCAAATCTATGTGACACTCAGCATGGTGTTGTACGTGTAATACAAATACAAACTTCCAGGGCAAAAATTATTTCTTAGTTATCTGTTCACAGAAGCATTTAAAAACTGTTATAATGTCATTGTTTCGTCATTGGCCCATATTAGTGTGTGCATGAGAGACAGTGAAAGAAAATTTAACATTGTAAGTAAGATAAGCACAGATACTAGTTGATTCCATTCCACATACCCATACTAAATATGCATCATGCTAAAAAGGAACATAATTAAAAACTCTTCAAACACACTACTGTGCAACTGAGACTGAGGGTACAGATTCATAGCATTCCCAAATCAAGTAACTGCTTTCATTACAATATGACAAGTACAGTTATGACATCCAAGTGTAAATAACAGCTGTTCAAAAATCACCCAACTACAAAAAGGGTTTACAGTGAAGTATGCCACATACCGTTGGTCTTAGTCCCCGCACCAGTTGGTTGAAAGAAAAACAAGAAAAATGTGGTTACATAAAACCAAGACATTGACTTGACAAGTAAAGATCTTAGGATAATGATACAAAACAAATACTGCAGAACATTAATATATACTTTCATACTTTAAAATAAATGGGCTTTTGGTTTTAATAGTAAATGTTCCTTTGAAACAAAATGCTGAAAAAAGTGCTCTTCAAAAATGAAAATGTGGAAATGCTTAAAATTATCTTATTTAATGTTATTATTTATAAATAAATGAAAAACATCCACAAAAGAAGCATGTAAAAAAATTTATATCTGTTTTAATGGTAGAGGTTTTAGACTAAAGTGTGATTTAACAGTTGAAGGAACATATTTTAAAATTAAAATATCAATTTTATATGAGTAATGTAAGAGTAAATTCAAGCATTTCCAACCAGTTTAAATAGAAACATACATGTTTAGAGGTGATTATTTCAACAGGCACAATGCAATTGCAATAAATATTTTAAAAGTTTTGGGAAAACATTGTGATAATCATTTAAGAAAAAATATTTAGTTATTTTTCACTTCATAAACCTTGGTGTTGATATCAGTGGCATAGCATTGTAAGATGCCAAGACACCTGATGTTAACTAAGAAAATTAAAAAAATCTCCACATTATCATAATTTAACTGCAGCTGTAGATACATTTTTTGTTACATATTAATATAAACTTAATTACTTTTCCTTCCCTGAGTTTCCTTTCCCAAGCTCAAGGATTACGTGGTACACCAAGCTGGTGTTCAGTGTATAGTACTCGTGAAATTGTGGTATTGTTGCGAGGAGCATGGTAGGGAAACTGTCCATAGACAAGCCAAACTTAGAGCTAGTTTAATGTATCACTTCTGTGCCAACTAACAACTGACTAAAACCACAGGGTAGAAAAAAGAAAGTATTGTGTTTCAGTTTCATCTATACACTCAAAACTATTTAGGATTGGAGTAATTCATATTCTTGAATAATGACCATTCTTCTAGGCACATACTGTACTTCGTAATATACCTAAGAAAAATTGTATAGTTGTAGGTCATGATCTGATCAAAGTGGATGCTGAAAGAAAAATTATCAAGCATTTGCCTATTCCATATAACTTCTTGGCCACTGATTTGCTGGTTTGGAGTCTAATGTCTATTTGCACAGCATGAATACTGAAGTTGGGGATGTAGTATTTACACAACATATGAACAGCGCAAATTAAATATAATTAGATTAACATGTTTAGCAAAAATTTATCAATTACATATGCCATTTGGTATGTATATGTACATGTGCATAGAAAACAATACTGTACATATAAATGGTGAACATAGTTAACAGAGAATTCTCATAAGCAAAAGTAATAAGTGAATTACAAAATCAGATAAGCTCTAATCAATGTAAAACATGCTATCACAAACAAAACTACGTGTATAAAGGTACTCTTGCACCAAAAATTTAATGTCTTTCTGTAAAGAATGTTACGTTGTTTGTATAGGAGAACATGACGACAGTACCTACTTTCTATGCTTGTGACTCTCTCTTTTCCATTTCAGTTATGATGAAAGGTACTAAAACAGCAAACCCGTATTGCCATGAATATACTAGCTCTTATAAATAGGTAAACTGATAAACTGAAATAAAAAACCATGTACCAATGATAGTGAGAGAAATTCTGTGCTAGTTACGGTGCTGCACTGACATACACACTCTGACTAAATATGCTATTGGTTAAGGTGAATGTCTGTGGAGAACTTACTGAACAATCGGCCTGGGAGGACTGCACACAGCCCGAATCGTCGTTCCGGATACAGCATGCTGTCTCACGTTCTTTTTCTCTTCCCTTTTCAATCTCTTTGATGATCTTTGCATCCTTGCGCATACAAGGGGCAAATTTTGCACCTAGGTGTATCAAGTCCGCCTGTACAGAAGAAGTAATTTTATGACATTCTTAAAATAATTTAACTACTTATTTACTGGCGTAAACAAGAGAGAATATAGTTGGTATATTGCCAAAAGGGCCAATATCAAATTTTTTGCAATGCAATATTAGCATTTTAAGCAGTATACCAAAAGGGCCAATATCATACACTTTAAAATGTGATATTGGCCCTTTTGGCAATATACCAACGATATATTGTTTCAGTTAGTTACCAACATAATTTTTGTAACTACAAATATTATGAAAACATATTTTAACAGGTGCTAATTGTGAAATGTAAATTTTTTCGAAAAAATTTTACTCTGTATGTCAAATTTATCTTGAATTACACATGTCCCTTCTTCTGCCCCTTTGCCACAGCAATTATAAATGCACTATGTACTGTGGATATTATTTGTTCTAATGACTATCTTGTAGCAATGCAGAACACACGTGGATATAATTTTTTGTTAATGTCATCCTTGTATAAAAGCCTGTTAATTCATTCAAGACATTTACTTGTATGGGAACATCAGTAGTACAATCTTTGTGTTTTATTTAATGAAAAGTTGTGTAGCAATGGGTCATTTAAATAAAATGTGTTGAGTCATTAAAATTGTGCTTATGGCTGATTAACAATATCAGATTTTTTTCAGCAAACCATTTGGTCAGGCGAATTTTGGAATAATAGTTAAGTATGATAAAGACTCACACTTGTTAGCTTGTAAATGGTTGGAGGTAATGGCATAGTTAGTTTGCCATGGTTGGGCTGAGGTCCAAGTTTTAAATTATAAAATGTGAAGTGGCAAATGTAGTGTATGCAGGCCAGACCTGTGGCCACGTTTCTAGAACCTCTTTCAAATATAAACCTTCACTACTAAATTTTCCCACGCATGAGGTCATTAGGGTGCAGGTTCGGTGCAAGCACCCTCCTTCGTAATCTGTACCACACATTTTCGGGACTTTGTGCTTTTTATGTACTTCAGTGCCAAATTGTGTTGCAAAGTGCATAGTGATGGGAGCGCGATGAAGTTAAAATAAAAAATATGACTATTTTGGGCAAACACCTAAATTCGACAGAACTTAACAAACTGAGTCAAGTTTCCCTGATCCTTGGGAGACGAACCACAACAATCTTACTGTAATGTTCACGTTCAGACACTAACAGCTCGCAAGTTCAAAAACTATAAAACAAGACAGTTAAAATGTAACCTAATTTATTTTGACTGCATTGTACTTGAAAAGAAATAATAATTAAAAAATATATATGTATATTTAATTGTAATTATAACGCAAACTTCTGTAGGTATACATTAATATTGTATTCAAATTAATTTTTTAAGGACAGTAACTGACAACCTGTGTTTTGTATACCAAACCAGTTTCTTAAACAAATTATATTTGTGAGGTGTTGGTGTGTATCCCTCAATATAGTAGATTTCCAAGTGCAAGAGAAATTTTTAACACAAAAAGTTTTTGCTACAGGGGGGTAATATTAGAACTATCCTTTTCATACGAAGTTTAATTTCTGACACAAGTGACATTAAAATGCCTTAATATTTATTAGATATATTTATAACATAACAGAATAAAAATTATTTTAATTTTTGAAAGCAGTGTGTTAGTTTTTATAGTTTACTTTATTTAGTTTTCAGAGTGTTCCTAGGTTTTGCCATTCTATATAAGTTAACCAAAAGATGAGAAATTAGGCCTGACAGGGTGTGTGGCAAGGGGGCCGGGATAGAAGGAGTGATTCACAGAGAGATATAAATTAATATAGAGAAGTCCTGAATGGAAGTAACACTGCATATTTCCGGGGAATAGACGTTTATATAATTTGATTAAAAAAATGTTTCTGAAGGGTCCCAGATTTTATTTCATCTGCTGTGTCATTATATTATTGAATCTGACTGTGAATAGACAGTACACCAATACAATGAATAGAAAAGCTTGACAAACATCTACAAAAAGAGGAATGAAACTTCCCCCTCCCCATTCAACAGTATAGATGTGCTTCTGCACACTACTTCTCCATAAAAATGTTAAAACAGATCAACAATATAGATATTTCTTTAAAAAAAATTGTTCAATTTAATTCTAACAAAATATTGTGACAGAAGAGAATAAAAGCTGATTTTTTTACAGAATATATGGTACATTTAAAATACATTTTTCATAGGTATCAAAAATAAGAAGTTCCCAGTTTATAACATAGCAGTACATATTACTAAACAAATGTTACAAATAATACTGTTTGTTTGAAAGCATTATCTTTAAAAAACTGATCTACAAAGCAGTTATTTATTTTAATATTTATTTCCCATTTAAACTCTGTGCTTACAAGCTTGGTAGGCAACAAATTAGGTTATTCAAGCTTATGTTCTAGAACTAACCGAACTGCACTGGTATTAAATATGGTACGCAACTGTAGTTTACGTGAAATTTAAAATCAACACTGTAACAGTGTTTGCCTCAGAGACCACATGTGCAATGTAACATGAAACTCCTTGGCTACAGAATGGAAAAATTACCGCTCTGGGTCCGATCCAGAAGTTGGCTGGCTCCTGGTAATCAACCTGCTGCAGAGACAGGCTGGTGACGAGGACCTGGCCTGACCGGTGGTTCAGGTTGAAGCCCACCGGCCCCAAGCCGTAGCACGCCAGTGATATGATGAGGATGAGGACCTGCACTGTCGTGACCCAGTACGTGAAGAACGGCCGGTAGTCTTCCATGTCCTCCAGCTGCTCCTTGATGTCCTGCCTGGCCGCTACCCGTTTTTTGATCGAGCGCCTGTCACACATGTTACAAAATCACTAACCACAAATTTCAAAGATGTTTTAAGCACTTTTAAGGAGCATACATTCATTTAGCTACATCACGCCAAGCTGTAACACACCTGCCAAAAGGCTTTAAAAGGAGGATCCACATTTGTATTTTGCATGTTAACTGGTGTTTTTACATTTAAAAATCACTCTAAAATGGCTCTACGATTTAATATATTCTCAGTGATGAGATTTTATACCATGTAAAAACACTGACAATGGCTGTTGCACGATGCACTTTGTGAATTATTTACTGCAGCTAACACCTCGGAGCTTGGTTACTATTCTGCTGAGTTATATGACTGGCTCAAACTTTACTACATGCTTTTCCATAACAACAGTGTAAGTTACAGTGACCCATGCATCATAAACAAGGGTAGTTTATTTTTACCCTAGGCAATTAAATATATAACACACACATAACAGCCTTGCCAAATTTTCTTAATATTGGGTGACAGACTGAACTGACATATGCATACTGTAAGCAATTTGTGATTTTAAAGGCTTTTGCCTATTGGGGCCTGTACCTGTGCGACTGAGTTATGGGATATTAGTCCCTCTTTCATTGAACTTGCATACATAATTGGTCAGAAGTATTTTCTGCTATGTATCACAAATGTTTCAGCCAATAGTCAACATCAGTCGAAGATACGATCACTTTCACGTATGAGAAAATTTTCAAATGACACTTACCATTATAATCATTACATATCATTATATATAATCATATAATCATTGGGGCATGAATATCATTATGCTTTGCTTACATCGTAATGTTTTTCATACTTGTATCACTGCAGATAAGCACTTCAGTATCACATGTTAAAAAAATTACAAGTCTGTTTTTGTATGTTCACTACATGATGTAATTAACAGGGATGTAATAAAGCATAGTTCAAGAGTGGTGTGCCTAGGGTTCTTAAATTTCCAGGAAAATTGGTGAAAGAAAAAAAAAAAATTTTTTTTTTCTAAATTTTCCAGAAAAATTGGAAAAATTAGAAAAATTTATTTAAGATCATTGTGAAATTATACTAAACCTGTGATGGCAAAATAATATATAGTAACTTATATAAGGTAATTTAAATAAGGAGAAAAGTGGAGAAAAGGCCTATCCTATTCATTCTGAACGTTTACTTACTACAGAGCGTCTCACGCTTAGATTGCAATACAGGGATATATGGACATTTGCTCTCTCTTTTCAATGCACAGCAACTGTCACAAGCACTGTTGCCAAAAATCCTAAAATTTTCACCTTGTAACTTTGACTTTAAAATGTTTGCATATTTTACAGCATTGAAATGTGCATCGGGACCATTTTCAGGGGTTGAAAAAATAAAAAAACAAATATTTTGAACTTGGTACTGTGTTCATGCATCCTTAAATATATCACCTTGTAACTAACAAATCAAAAGCAAAATCGTATCCAGATTTTAATGGTGTGTAATTTCATACATCTGGACGCCAACTAAGAAATCTGAAGGCTAAAATTTTTTTGATAGTTTTACAGAAATTTTTTTTAACGTTGTGTGCGCTTTCTAACAAACTAAAACATCCAAAAGTTGGTCAGTGAGAAATTTTTTTGCTATTCAAGTTACATGGAGGATGAAAGCGAGGAAGTTGTTCGTAATGAACTAAATCAATTTTTTAATAGCAACCCCACCTCAATAGCTTTATCTGTTCTCTTGTATAAAGCTATGAAATGTGTTATGTCATGCGCTCGCCACGCGTTCGCCCTACAAATTCGACAGTTGAATGTCACTAAGTGTTAGGCGCTGAAGAGGAAAAAAAACGGTCCGTTATCTTTGCTGACTATGAGGTTATGTCTGGAAAGGTTAATAGGATACAGGTTTCCTTTAGTCAGCAGTTTTCTTCGTGCCTTGCCTTAACTGGTTCCTGGATAAGTATTAAAAAACTACATAATATATAGTAAAAAAATTTTAATCAATACAGGTAAACATATATTATATATGCTCTCGTTTGGGCTTAAGATATAATTATCAAAAAAGTAGTGGAAATGAGTGATACGCCTAAGTTGACATCACGGCAGAACATTAATGTACTCTCTTTTGTTCGATAACCGAGCGTGGTTGATCAGTGGTACCGAGCATGGTGGAGCAGTAATTAAACACTCGCCTTGCATTCGGGAGGACCCGGGTTCGATACCAGGCTCCGACCATCCTGATTCCTGTTTTCCAGGGCCTTCCGAAATCACTCCAGGCAAATACTCGGATGGTTCCTTAACAAAAACCTTTGCCGACAACTTCCCCGTTTCCCCTCGTGTTCCTCTAAAGCAGTGGTTCCCAAACTTTGGGTCCCGATCGCTAAAGGGGTCGCGGACTGTTTCGAGAGGGGTCGCGACAGGCTTCCAAAATAAGTTTAAAAATATAAACATACTCTATAAAACTGAAAAATGTAAAAATGATGATCTAAACAATTGACTGAACTTAAAATGTAAATTAATACTAATTACTGAGACAAAATATGCGCGTAAATATTATTTGTTGAAATGGAGGAGATCGCCATTAAAAATTATACACAAAAGGGGTCACGGTTTAAAGTTGTACCCAAAAGGGGGTCGCAAGACCAAAAACTTTGGGAACCACTGCACTGTTCCAGGACATGTAAAAACCTCCAAATAAATAAAATCCCCCTCTCCCACTTTAAATTTATAGCAGACAATAACAGTGTAAAAAACAAACATTTTTCCGTTCCCACACGACATTGATTTTGAATGATCAATTTCATAATCATCAACTACCCCAACCACGTTGTCGTCTTCAGACAGAAGCTACTAAAATTGTAGAAATTACGTTTTGTCAGCAGTAGCTATAATGATTAAAATATATGTGATAATTATTTCTTAATGAAGTGCCCGTTACAATTCATGTGGAGTATGAGAATTGTTTCTTATTTTAAAGTAATAGAAATTGTTATTAATTGCATATTTTGAAGCATGGTGCTATGCAAATTGTAATATAAATTAGAATAATAAATAATGTAATATTTAAAGCCAAAAACTCTGAAGTAGTTCGTACTTCGTTTTGTGGCTGCGATCTGGCAACAACGCGCGCCATAAGCTCTGTACTGCAACCTAAGTTTGGGACGCTATATAGCAAGGTGTATGAATGTGGAAAGAAGGCCAACATGAGAACTTTACAGTTTTAAGATAAGGGGAACTACAGAAGTATCACATTACTGTAATTTAAGTAACTTGTTTACTAGTAATCCGGAACACACACACACCATCGTAAATCATAACTGAACACCTGGCAAACAGCAATCGGTGTCAAATTTCACATGTCACTTATATGTCTGAAAAAAAAAATATGGCAAATCATAAAGTTGATAAACGTAAAACAAGAGCAAAGTACACCACTTAGCCAGTTGATACAAGCAGCAAGATAATTAATAATTATCTTAGGGTGTTACTTGTGAATTTGAACTACAAAGGGTTATTTGTTGTAATCGAAACTATTTTCCTGGCAGAGATTGTAAGTTGTGTATGAGTATGTGTTTGACAACTATTTCTATTTAATCCATGTGCATATTGATTATTTACTGTACCAACTTTATTCTGGTTCTTTTTGAAACTTTGTGTTCCATTTACTAGGCCTAATTATTTCATTTTCGTGGTACTGGTAGGGTATTGTGTGTAAGGCCCAAATGTAAATACATTAAACATCCAGATTTGTAATTTAGAAATTGTAAGATTATTTTTATGGTATTTTTTTTCTTTCAATTTTCCATAATTTTTCACCTTGATGAAAAAAATCCAATTTTTCCCATTTTTATGCTAATTGAAAAAAAAAAACAATTTTTCCATTTTACATCAACAAAAAAAATACTTTTTCCCAATTTTCCCCCCAATTTTTCCTGGTTTTTTTTTTTTTTTCGAAGCTTTGGAATCCTAGGTATGCCACATGATAATATAATATCTTGAACTTTTTCATGGGTGTTCAATAAGTTTAATGAGTCATACTCATTATAAATCTGGAATATACATTTATTAATGAATTTAATTATATATAATATTCTCACATAGCTTACAAAATTAATTTGCTTTACATACTACAAAAGTGATAATTTACAACAATAAAACAACCCAGCTCTTAAGTAAAACTGTCATATTTTATTCAATTTAATGTTGTAAACTACCTAAACACAGTAACATGAAGTATATTTTGTCTTTCATCATGGCTTGAGATTTTGTGTCCTGCTGGAAAAAAATTATAGCTTGTGTTAGTCCACAATTATTTCTGTAATTTAAAGTATACTACAGTAGAACCTTCTTATAGTGTTCCCACTTATAATGTTTTCCTGGTTATAATGCTACCTTCATTTGATCCCTAAAACTGATTTGTAATTGGAAATTACCCTGTTATAATGTTATCCCATTTATAAAGTAAACCTTTTTTCTGTCCCTTGAGAAACGTAACAGGGTTCTACTGTACTTTAAAACAGTAAATTATGTTTAATGTGTTAATAATAAACAGTTTTCATTAGCAATTCCATTAACTGTCTTTAGTTTTAAAAAATATATATTCCTACACACATGCTTGCACTGACTTTATACAATGTATTTTTTCATATGGATTTCTTACCCAAAAAATTTTCCCATGACACCCATTCCGTATGTGCGGCGATCTGAGTTGTCAAACACCCTGTCCAAAACGCGGGTCCATATCCGAGAGCAGCCAACTTCTGGACCAGACTCGCTGGCTGTTTCCATTCTTTCTGGGGTCCGTCGCCAGCTTGGTGCCCTAAACAACACGTAAATAGGTAACATCACCACTTGTCAGACAATTAGAATTGCATTACACCTAAAAAAACAATTATCGTAGGTATTGAGTTTTTAAAAATGTGTTATTTAAAATAGTCAAGCAAAGTTACTTAAATACTGATTGTGTTTAAGGTATAGCGGTACCAAGTGCTGCATGTATACAAAAAAATAGACTCAGTACGATTACTAGGTAGAATTTTGAACATTAGTGGATAGCATTACACAAGCAAATAGAGAAAATTCAAACAAATAGCTGCATCACTTTATGTTACGTATACCAAATTAAACTGTCTAGTTGATACAGACATGAATAAGATGCTTAAAATTTTCTACAAAAATATGTAAAATATGAATATATTTATTTAAACTAGTAGCAATTCAGGATTTATTTAATTAAATAAATAAAAGTAATTTATCTTAACAGTCAGTGATTCGCTGCTAATCATACAAGAAGTGAGGCAACCGTTAATGTTGAATCAGTGATTTTTTTTTCTTTCAAAAGTTAATTACAAAATATCAGAGTTTATTGTAAACCAACTATATAAAAATTCAGCTACAATATACAAGTTGCTCATATGGGAGGGAATAAGTTTTAGTATTTCCAGGACAGGAAAAGTCAAGAATAGAGTTAAGTGTGAAGTACCTTTCCCGTGTATAGTACTGAGCATCAAGCTGCACGTGATCCAGTTGGTCCCTGCTTGCTACGAAGCCACCCTCAGCCTGAACAAGCCGTGATGGCCCCGCAACATCTCCTTCTGGCTGCACTACAGCTGCTGTTGTGGCTGCTGGGACGATGGGCTTGTCGAAAAACACCTGGGCAGATCAGCACTGTGCTATACACACTTGCATACATGAACACACAAATTCATGCATGCTTGTATACAACACTGTGTGCATATACCTACACAAAATACACAAAAGAAAACTGCCTGTGACACACAGAAAGTTCATATTATTCACTGGCAGTAATATTGGATGTTTACAGAAAAGAAGGTACAGTTTTCCTGACAGAGGATTAAATCATGTGAAATAAATAGCGTTGCTTCAGCCAGTTTTGCACAGTAAGCATATCATAGTGCTTAAATTTTTTATGGCTTTTATAAGCTCTAAACCAATGACAAGTGTTTTGGGTTCAATATTTTTTATCTGGCATTTTACTCTTTCACTGCAGGATAAAAAAGTTTAATTATGCCAGTACAGTGTAATTTTTTAAAATCAATTTTTTTTGTAAATAATTCATTTTTGGTTGATTTCAAGCCAGAAAACTGTGTATTCAGTGTTTACAGATTAATTTAATTCAGTGTGAGACTTAAGTCGCATGTCGCTGTTTAGCAATATTTTATATATTCTACGTAGTGAATGTCGCAGCGAAAGAGTTAAATAAATTTTTTATTTGTAGACACCTTTTATAGTTACATGATGATTGGGTGTAGTGTTTTTAAGAACAAGACATTTTAAGAGACTTAGATGAGTTAAGGACAAAAATTAAAAGATGAATGCTGTATGCAAACAAAAGTGGAGATAAATGACCAGGAAAAGAATATGAAATATGAGCTAAAATAAGTTTGCATATGGACGTGAGAAGCATTAGTGAGCCACGTTACGCACAGTGCTAAGGAATTAAATTCTGTGCCTGTGTATACATGTAGCATTATCAAGCTAATCATTAAAAAGAAAAAAAGATATATACATGTGAGCATGGAGGGTTTAGATAACGATTGACAGAATTACTGTATACGAACACTATGGAATAGTTTTGTTCTAAGAATATTACCATAAATCACCTACATATTGGCTTGGCATTTGTAGTAGGCCTACCAATATTTGATGAATGATGAAGTTAAAGCTGGTGTTATCAAAAATGGGGAGGGGAGAATCAGCTGATGATGATAAAGCTTGTTCTTCCTTGCCAGGTCATGGTGAGAGGCAAGGATGCCTACCTCGTCTTCTCCTAGAGTCATCGGAGTCTCCTCATCGCCAGACACCGACTCTGGCACATCGGACAGGGCAAAACTGCGGGCCCTCTCGTTGCTACGGGGTTGTGGCCTTGGCCTGTGCCTTGTCAGGGTCTGCAACAGCCACCACACACTGTACCACAGGCACTCTTGATGAGCCTTCTTCTACTGTAACCTACTTTATGACTGAATTACACCATCAAGTTGGTTGGCGTTTTATCTATCTATGTCAATTGTACTTATGTAATGATCACTACTCGAAGCAAAATGCAGGACTTTGGCTTGACATAATTTAATTTCATTTAAAACTTCAGTTAATGCTAAAAGGATGTGCCATAATTTAGTAATTTTGTATTGCAGTGTTATAACAAAATTAATGTCTTTAAGGTCATTGTCAGATTTCAAATTCATTAATTTCTTTAACTTATCATTTGATGCAGGAACAACTCATTAACTTCTTTTACGTGTTTAGTCTGATTCAGTCTGGCTTCTATTGTTGTCCTGCAGACCATCAATAGCTGTGGACTTTTGGGAAGGGGGTAATGACTTTTCATACAAAATTGTTGAGCATACAATTAAATTACTTCATGATTTGAAGAAAATTAATCATGTTAACATAAAACAAAGATATAGTTATTGTTATATAACCCACAAAATAATATCGTCACAAGAAACACTACATTTTGCAACAGTTAACATGAAAAAAAAAATATGCAAATTATTTAGAAGGGTGTGTGCCCCCCTTTAACGATGCCCATGCGCAGACATTTGCACATGAACGTCAAACTAATGCTGCAGTTCTTGAGAGACCTAAGGACACACACACTTCTTGTCAACTGTCAGATTTTGCTCTCAAGAGAATGTTCAATGTTCCTTTAAATTGTGGAAATCACGTTTGACATTCACAGTTTTGTTTCTTTCCAAGAAGGGCCTAAAATAATTTTACGATGACAATAGCTTCTTTTTACTCCCACACAATTTCTGTACTTGTAAATGTATTGCACCTTTATTTAAAATTATTTATGTTTACTTTGTCTCTACAAGGGCACAGAAGTTCAATTTAATATCATAGGATTACTACCATGTAGGTGTAGAAATGAAAACAAAACCTCGCAGAGAATTAGTTCATGCAACATACAAATACAAATAAAGCAATATATATTTGTATAATATGCATGAAAGCAACATAAAATCAAAACTAAATTAATTCCATATATACAAACATATATATTATATATTTATGATGATCAGAATGTCTTGTTACCCGAACCGTGGTGAAAAAATAGACGTACAGCGTTGGGGGGAAATGAACTCAAGTGCAAGACATCACACCCTAAGAGGCAGGCTTTTACTCTGGAATGCCCTTAAGTGTCTGCCATTCCCTGAAGGGCAACACAAGATGAGGCCCTATAATGCACAGAGTACAAGAACAAGGTAGACTGGAGTTCAAGAAAACTTGTTGGCCATTGGCAACATCTGCCACATTTTCCACATGTAAAAATTTGAAACTGACCCCAACAGGATCACTGTGGTAGAATGAAAGTGGTGTGACTAACGTACCACCACAGACACTACCTCTTTCCTTTCACCCCATGGCGAATGTCTGGTAGCAAGTGCTTGGAACACATGAAGGCCACATACTCGTAAAACAATACAGAAAGTGCATCATGACTTTGCTGCAAGATTTCACAAAGCGCTCCTTTCAAAACATACATTGTTAACATGGGATTACAAATTATTCACAACAGGATAATCTCAATAAGAAGATAAGAGGAAAACCATAATTGCAAGGTACTCACACAGCTGCCGAGGCATGATGATGAAATCTCCCAAAAATTTCTCGAGAAACAATTGGCAGATCTTAGTATCCCAAACACCACAACTTAAGTCTCATTGTCTAGTGTGTGTCTATGAACGTTTTGATGTTAATTTGTAGAGAATGTCTGTAGTACATGCAACGTTGTTGGCTACATTTGTTACATCCCTCCCCCCACCCGAACCTGAAAAGGTCTTCTTTCAGGTGAATATGCCATCATCAATTGGAACGTAGATGCTGAAAATGTTTAGGTTTGGAGTATGGGTAATTCACATTATTATGACGAGTTAGAACATCCACCACACGTAATGATTTGGGCTGTGCTGTCCAGTACGCACCTGATAAGCCCCTATTTCTTCTATCACACTGTCGACCAACGTTCCTATCTCTCCATGCTGAAGGACTGGTTCGTTCTGAAGTTGCAGCAACACGGAATTCTGATGGAAAGCTGGTTCAGTGTCATGGGATTCCTGCAAGAAGTGTTTTTGGATAGGTGGATTGGGAGAGGATCTGTTCGTCTGCCTGCCCTCTTGAATGGCCTTCGTATAGTCCAGATCTCAATCCTTATGACAACGCCCTAGGGAGTGTTAGTAAAGGAATGTGTTTCCATGGAACAATGCCAGACAAGTTATGCGTTGAAGGATGCTGTTCTGTTAGAATTTACACAGATTGATAAACCTGCACTCTGGAAAATCTCACACAGAACATGATGGCAATTCATCCAGCGTCTCATAAATGCAGGAGTTTATACAGACATTGGAGCAGTAAATGTGTAAGTTGAAAATATTTGTTGATTCTTTTGTAATTTTTTAGTGGTTTTAAATACTTTCATCAAACATATTATAGTATTATAGCACATAGAATATGTGCATATGCACTTTCCGTTTGTTAGTCCTCTATGCCATTGGAGATAAGACATTCAAAGCATCCTTGTACATGTAGTAATTTTGAAATTGTACAATTTATTTTGGCACCACCCAGCTACACCACTTGGAACTACCAAGTCCTAATCCTTTGTGCCTAGAGAAAATTTGAATAGTACTCTTCACATGACATTGGTTTAAGTTAAACATTATGATCATACAACTTTGCAGCGTTCTGTTGTTGCAGAAAACTAAGAATGAGTAAAAAATAAACAATCACCAGAATAAAGCTAAAGTAGCTGTAGTAAAAACATCTCAATAAAATACATAATAAATCTTATATGGAATTATATCTCATTATTATCAAAACTGAATAACAAAATTTCTGAAAATAACTACAAAAATTGAAACACATAGCAATATACACAAAAATTTACACAACAATGTCACAGAGGCAAACAAGACTAGATTACATAATGATGTTGAGATAATAACACAGAAGAATACAGATGATTTTTGCTCTGATCTAAAGACTGCCTGACGACAGAAGCAGACGTCAGCTCCCGAAATGTTGCGACAAGCTTGCCTGAAGAAAATTACTATGTTCTATATACGTCTCTATCTCCGTGAAGCTGACTGTGCT
Source organism: Medauroidea extradentata (assembly GCA_003012365.1). Taxonomy (NCBI): domain Eukaryota; kingdom Metazoa; phylum Arthropoda; class Insecta; order Phasmatodea; family Phasmatidae; genus Medauroidea; species Medauroidea extradentata. Next base: position 2,937 of record PNEQ01067714.1, on the reverse strand, counting down.
GTCGTAATTTTGTTGCCCGTAACTTTCAGATTTTTGTTCTTCTTTCATTGGTTATTCATTCTGAAATTTCTTTAAAACTTGTGTATTAGTATTCAGACAATTGCTTTGTGAATTTCTATGTATTAAATGTGTACCAGGTGTATTACCTATAAGTCGTCAGGTGCATTTACATTGGTGTTTTTGCTTGTGTTGACATTCTGTTTTCTGCTTTGTTTATATAGCATCTGCCCAAAGGAAATGTGCAGTCTGCTTTGTCATGTGGCGTCCCGATTAGTAGTGAAATGCCATTTTGTTGGTCTTTGCAATTTTAATTGTGTAGAAAATTTATTTTATTACTTTTATTTTGGCAGCAATAGGATGGCCTGACATCAGTATGTAGCTAAATGTACTTAAAGAATATTAATGAAATTTGACAAAAAAATTTAAGTCATATTACATTTTTTAAAGTAGCAACAAGGAAGCATAAATGCACCTGACGACTCATGTAGGTGATACACCTGGTATATCTTTTGACTACATCTTATCTTATCTTTTGACCACATCTTATCTTTTTTTTTGTTCTGCTCATGGTTTTCTATGACATGCTGCAGTGATAACTTTTCAACTAATAATTCATCCCCATTGTAAGAATATTTCAAAGAACCAACTTGTGATTGTAAATTATATCGTAATGCAACTGGCAGCATTTTAATTCAAATAATGTCCAAATATGTCATCTTTTGTACAAAAGTGTGGATGCAAAAAATTTTTTCTTTGACAACTCACTATAAATGAGAATAGGGAGAAATGCCTTCACAAGTGTATCAAAAACTTTCAAGGTATGCCTTAGACAATTCTTATCACTGCACTTATAACCACGTATAACTTAAATTATACTGTGGAGTGTGCATGTTTATGCACATATATTTCAATGCAGTTTTGTTGATATACTATCCCACAGTCAATAAAATATGGCTTATATGAAGTTGTCTGCTGGGGATAATTTATATTTAATTGCATGTTACAGCCAAGTACAGGATAATTATAAAGTCCATGAAACATTTTAAAAAATTGGGATACTAACTGGTTCAACATTACATAACAAACAGTACGTACAAGACAAACTCTCAAACTTTTTTAAAAACATGGTGCTGGTAAGTTACTTTGAAAAACCACAGACAGGGATGCCAGTGACTGAAGTTGCTGAAAATGGCAGGAAGCCAGGCAGAGAAAGCATTTTATATGCTAGAATTTGTTGGTTGCCAATTGGAAACTGATAGCAGGGATTTCATCTTTCAACAAGATGGTGCCCCTCCACATTTTCAAAATTGTGTACTAGCACCACAGTCGCCGGACTTGACGCCTTGTGATTTCTGCTTGTGGGGTTACATCAAGGACAGCGTTTATGCCCCACCTCTACCACAGAACCTCTAAGATTTGTAATACTGCACTGCAGCAGCTGTCATATCACTCCTAATTTGCTGGGTTAGGTGTGGGCAGAATTGGGCTATCGACTAGATGTGTGCCATGTGGCAAAGGGTGAACACATAAAACATTAATAAACATTGTAAAAAAAAACTTTTGAGAGTTTGTCTCATATTAAAACCCTAATTTCCCCACAACTTGAAAACTGGTTGGCGTAAATTGACAATACTCAGAATGTTACTTTATGTTAGTGTAACCAATAAACCCACATCAAGATCTGGTTGATATGGCAACCTTTATATTATGTAGAACATTTGTACTTGTTGAAGGAGTTATATTGAGTTTTATATTGGTTATGCATAGGTTGGCAGGACTGATATAGAGATGGATGATGTTGTTGTGGTTGTAATGTAGGATGCCTTGAGTGAGAAGTAATTGAAATTAAGACTAGTTGATAGGCCTAATGAGACTTCCTTTATTTTTTGTGATCTCCTCACATTAACCTAAACATGGCGCAGTCTGTAGGATTTCAAGGTGAGGGATTTGGAAGTTCAGAATGTGTTTCGGCTGTGATGCAACTAGCTTCGCGCCAAAAGTAGATCAGGAATAAAGCGAGACAAGAGAATCTACAAAGGAGTTAGAAAATTATTTGTAGAGAAGGTGTAAATTGCGTGTTGCATAATGGAAACATCGGCACCGACCAACCTTAACCTCCCTCCGAAATTAAGTTTAGAAGGCAATGTGTATGAGAATTGGTTGAGGTTCAAGCGGCACTTCATGGTCTATCTCGGTGCCAGTGGAAACGATCCAGAACTACCGACGGAGGCAACAACTGAGGAAAAAAGAAAACTGTCCAAAACAAAAGCAAGAATACTCCTGAACGTTGCTGGGGAAGATGCAATTGACCTCGCGGCGACTTTTGGCCTTGGAGACAAGGATTTTGACGACTTCGACAAGCTACTCACCGCCTTTGATAACTATGCAGCCCCCAAGCGTAACGAAACATATGAAAGGTACGTTTTCAACCAGTGTTGTCAAAAAGAAGGTGAAACATTTGATCACTTTCTGACTGAGGCCAAGAAGTTGATTAAGAGTTGCGGTTATGAGAAGCAAGAAAACAGTATTCTTAGGGATAGGATTGTCATTGGTATCAGAGACAACCACCTCAGAGAAGCCCGTCTTCGTGTAGATGACCTGAAACTATATCAGGCCATTCGGGACTGTCGTGCAGCTGAACAGAGCAAAATATACACAAAGAAACTGATGGAACAAGAAGACAGACAAGTGCCTTTGGATGCAGTTCGTGTTGGCAAGTGGAGACCAAAACCAAAATATGGTGGACACAGTGGTGCTGAAATGGGTAATGATAGGAGTAGAATACCAAGTAGCAGTAAATACCAAGGGGGAAGTAGTCAAGGTCACCAGTTTAGGATGTGCAACAAGTGTGGTAGATCCCATAAGTTTGGCATGTGCCCTGCATTTGGAAAAACATGCATGTTCTGTCAGGAGAAGGGCCATTTCTTCAAGCAGTGT
>PNEQ01067713.1:0-76713 GCA_003012365.1 Medauroidea extradentata | reverse complement strand
AGAAAGGACAATTGTTTTGTAGACAATGCTGTCAAAAAACAGAAGTAACTTATATTAGTTTCGGCAAACTTGAGCCAGACTAAAAGAAACCTAGCATTCTGCCCACAGTGTCTCCGAACAACGCCGACAAACTCCAGCGGATTTGCCCGACCAAAAAATGTTTGTACCGCTTTTAGTTTTAAGCTGTTTTATATTCGTGCAGTCAACATACTTTCATCTTATTATTATTATTTATTGAAAAGCCTAACGGACTTCGGAATTATCTTTGCTTTTTACAATAATTTTAAAAGTATTCAAGTTTGAATAACTGCAAAAACACTTCAATTAAAAATAAAATAATCCTGACGCATAAAACCATCATTTAAAAAGTCAAAAATTATAGTAATAGTTAAGTCAAATTATATTAATTAACCCGTTAACGCTTCGAGCCCGGAGGACCACTAAGTTAACCAGATAAATAGTTAGGAATTGAAATGGAATAGAATAAAACAGCAAGACCAAATCCACTAAATGATGCATCAATCCAAATACTCAAAGTAAATATAGCCTATTGGGCTTATCTTTTGGAATTGTCACATATGTACATAACTTACACCATACGTAAGTTTTGTTACATTAACTTTTTCTGTTTCATGTTTCATAATTATAACTACCAATTTTGTTCACTTAGCGGTCCCCCGACGCATTTAAGAACTAAAGTAATATGAAGTTATTGTTTTTACTTTTTAAAGGATCGTTTTATGTGGCTGTTTCTTTATTTGCATTTTTGACGTCAGTATTATAACTCTGTGTAATTATTATAATTGATGTATTTTGTTATTTAAATATTTGTTAGCGTCAACAGAATTTTCGTACCCCTCCCGTTTCCACAAAACAATAACTATCCCATAAGATATTAATGAATGAAAATATGCAAAATTGATGCTTACGTTTTGCTACATTGCTCATGCAGCGAAGTACAAAAACAGCCGGAGTCTATTTTGGGATTAGAAAAGAAATATCGCTTTCCCTATTAACATTTTTTCTATATATACTCACAGAAATTTCTCATCTACTTTATTTAATTTATAATTATTATAATATATGTGTGATTTGTACTCTTTTGTGTAGAAAATATTATAAAATTGATTTTATCAAAATTTTTTACTAATTTGTTGGATATAACCCAGTCAGGTAATTTTGAATCATTTTCCTTTATTTTTGCCATTAACTGATCACATGTTTTATGACTCACCAAAAACCATGTATCATCTGCAAATATTATAGTGTTGCCTTGTCCATAGATGAAATTTTGAACGTCATTTCTACAAATTAAAAACGAAAGATTACCCAAAACAGATCCCTGAGGCACCCAATTTTTTATTTTTACTACTTCAGAAAAGGTCTCCTTGCCGTCTTTATTTTTTTGATGTATCACCTGTATTATTTCACTAAGATAGTAGACAAAAAACTTTTGGAAATTATTCCTTATCCAATAATGATGCATTTTTGTTAGTAAAATACATTATAATTTACACAATCAAACACTTTTTCTAAATCATACAGGCCCCTAACACACCAACCACCTGTTGATTATTATTTAATGCTTCTAAAATAAAATTGATTGACTGAAAGAAATGTTCTAGCTCACTCCCACAAAATTGTACGAGTTTACTACTTAATTCATTATATTAACAAGAATTATTAGATTTCAAAGAATTGACTATAGATTCACATTCGTGGTTTGCACCAATGTATTCGCATTTTTTATGTTCAATTGTACATACCTTTCCTAAAAGATTATCTGTTTTGTCATTATTTGTAGGTTTTATTTCATTTATCACATTATTTAGAAAATAGTTATTAAATTAATTTGCTATCTCAATAATATTGTTAGTGATAACATTTTTAGAGTTGTAGAAACATAACAGTCAACACGGGCAGTATGCGGAGTAGGTCCTACTGACATCTGCCGCTAAAAGCGCAGTGAATATTCCTATATGAATATGTGTGCTCTCGGTATAAAAGAAGCGTTTTACGATTTTCTAGAAGGTTTACCCGTCCCAGATTCTTAGGTGCGGACCGTGTTGAAATTGGGGGTTTCTCGTTCACTGTTTACATTTTGTCGCTGCTCCACACTTATGTCATCTCACCTTTGTAGGTTGGTAGGAAGAAAGGCAGCGGTGAAAACTGCTATCGCAAATTTGTTTCAGTAGCCTTTTAAAAATGTTTATTTTACCTATAGGCCGTAGCAACATAATATTTCATTAAATCAGAGGTTAAGGCATGAGGTCACCACGATAGGCTAACACAGTGAATATTCTGAACGTATTTGTCCAAAGTGCTCGCTTTACTGTGAAGAGCTTGTAGTGGTTTTAGCATTTCTATGCATATTTGTACGGTCAGTAACTTACATTTCATATCTGGTAAGGGGTGCAATAAATTTTATTGAACCTCAATACTTAGCATATTTTTAATCGACTTAGAAAAACAGTAGGAGGTTCTCAATTCGGTTGCTTGTTACCTCAGAATTCCATCATTTATAAATAGATTGGGTAGATTCTTCTTCTTCTTTCCTTCTTGGAAAGGGGATATTTTTAAATAATTAGTTTGTGTTTAAATTGTTGAATGGATCTAAATTAGTAAACATATTATAAGGCCTAATGACAAAGAAAATAAATTATTTTAAATTATTGGTGTTGACGAAATTAAACAACATATGATAAATAATTTGCGACTTGGCGCGGCATTAGACAGCCCTTCAGCACACACAGTCTAGCCACGTCCAGTCTCCTCGGTGAAGACTCTGCTCACCGAGCATTAAACGGCCTTTCACCATCACTACATACCTAGGATAAAGGTCATGATCCAGGGGAAGGACCTAATCTTCACCCTAGATACAGCTGCCTCAGAGAATTTTCTCAAGAGTAGCTTACTAACCCGCTGACCGTTCTGCTAACTCTCTCGGTAGTGGGTAAACAGAAACATAATTTATTTCAGCATATTTTTGGATAAAATGAGAGGTCGAAGATAGTTCTTTATAGCAGAATGGGCACAATATTTAGGGAAATATTGCCTCTTCTAAAAAATAAAATAAAAGACTTCTACGCAACCGTTAAAATACTTTGTTTTTGTAATAAATATTGTGTTTTAAAAATTGAATTTTTTTTTCACCAGTGGCATTCAGTGTTTTTCTGTGCGGTACTAATATGCTAAAATTATTGTTTTTTTTTATTGTAGTGATTATTTTGCTTGTAAAATCTAAATTTTTCTTAAAAAGCTGTATTTTCAGGTTTTGCTCTGTCATACTAAAAGTGCTAAAATTATAGTTTTTGTAAGTAATTAGGCTGTATGGTCAAAAATTTCAAATTTTTTCAACAGTTATAGTAATTTATTTCTTTGCAATGCTAATATGTTGAAACTATTGTATTTTTTGTAGTAATTGCTCTGTTGAAACATGTTAAATACTTTTTTTTAATATACTATGTTTTTAAAATTGATTAAACAAATACAAAATAATGTTGCCTCTTAAACAGTATGTAAGATTTCAAAAGAAAAAAACCTTTGGCACATGCAATAGACAGTAACAAGGAATGTAAAGAGTAGCTGTCGAGAAAATTCACAGAACAGTTAGTATCATTTGCAGTGCAATAAAATTGTTAATTAATAACTTAGGGGACCTATAGCATACATCAGTTATCTGTTACAAGCACCCCACATTTTTTTGTTAAGTCCTTCAAATATTGTTATAGGATGAATTATTTTGTACTTTACAGTAGGTATTTAAAATCGTGGTGCATTAAAGAATGTATTTATTTAAAATAATTTCCTGCGTTTGTCTCATGTGCGTGAAATTTTGCAATCATATGTATTAAACGTAGTACTATTTTTTATTACAATTTCCCCTTCTAATATTGCAATGTCATCCAGTTCTGAGCTACGTCTATGGTTTCAAGACTCTAGTTCATCAAGAAATTTGTTTAAAAATCAACCGAACAGCGAGACCAGAAAGCGAGTTAACAATACCCTAAATTAATACACTGTTTGTTGTTACCGAATAGACAAACAGACAAGAAAGCAAGTTTGTAAAAACGTGTTTAAAACTCTGAAATTTGTTCAACATCCGCACTTTATGTTTTACCATGTTCTGCTGATAATATGTTAAAATTATTATGTTTTGTAGTAAATAATTTGTTTTAAATATCTCATATTTTTTCCAACAGTTTTACTTTATATTTTGCTGTATTGCAACTTGTGTTTAACAAGGAGATGTGGCGAGACTCAACAGCTGTCTAGTGCTGTGACGCTAGTATAGAGGAAGTGGGGTGAGTACCGGACAGCTGTGGGTATGATGGGGTGCAAGGAGAGGTCGCGATACCGGACATACCTGAATCAAAGTTACGGAAACGTCCGAAGCTGGCTTCATCGTGTAAGTACCTAGACATATGTCAACTTTCTCGGCTCTCGATCTCACTGCTGCTCTTCCTCGATAGTAAGAGGTTTTTTTTACTCGGGAGCTGGAAGAGTTGGGAAGTTAACCCAGGTCAACCCAGGTCAAAAAGAGTTGACAACTCTCGGACGAGCGAGGAAAACACCTATTGCCTTGTTTTGATGGCGGAACTAGCAGACGTATTTAGAAATTTTAATAAACAAGAATCATCAGATGATGAAGTTCCTGTTCCTACAGCTGCACCAAATAATACCCTATAATAAATAATAAAGTGCCTTCTAATGAAATTATGAGAAGCTAAAAAAATACAATGTAGGTACTAAACTTAATTGGTCTGAGGAAAAATATTAATTCGTATGTATGTATTATTCCGTTGAACTACATTAAGTACATAACAGTACAGTAGCATAGGAATTCGTTAAGTTTACAGCAATTAAAACCCTGTGTACAAGAAATATATACAAACCCTCATTGAATATACAGTATAAGTACACCAGGTGATATACAAGTCCAACATCAAGGAGAATAATAACTTAACGATTTTTAATAACTTGAATTACTAACCAAAAAGAAGAAAAATTCGTGAAAGGAGCTCATCATTTACGGGAATTAAACACATTCTGCAAATATAAACCAATTTTTGCGAACTGTTTTTAGAGGTTAACAACCACATGCAAACAACACCATAACATAAAAACTTTTATTGGTTGGAATAAAAAAAACCCTATTCAGCTGCCGCGACTTTACTGTCGTCATCCATGTCTGAAATAATTCTTCTTATTTTATCTATTTTCAAACACGACAGCGAAAGTAAACTACGCGGCCAACAGCAGTATGCTCGCCGTAACATCTAGCAGACGATTTGCTCCTACTTGCCCTCGCAACCATAGACAAAACTCTTCCTCAGGAGGAGCTAAAAGCAAATATACAATATTTGCTAAAAGGTCATGCTCTTTTTGTCATGCATGCTTTTTGTGGGATCATCTTGCAACGACCTGACGAGTAAATAACCCTGCGCCATCTTGTTTCCGGTGAGTAAAACGCCTAGGAGTGTCCCGAGAGCTGCAAGAGCACAAAGAGTCGTCAGGTTAAGGCCGAGTAAAACAAACCTAAGAGCAGAAAGTTCATGCTCTTTCGGAGAAAAAGAGCCATGCTTTCGACGCTGCGTATGCTCTCAGGCAAGAGAAAGTACCCCCTTCATGTCGCCGAGCGCTAGTAGTCATTTGATGGAAGATTTATCTTGTTTACATCTCGCGTTTTACCATTTTTGCAATTATTTATATAAAATAATGTTAATAAGGTAGGTCGAGTCCCTAATTTACTGTTATAGTCGTTTTATATGAATAATTTGCTGTTATTGTCATTTTTTTAAATGTTCTTTAACCGTGTGAAAGATTTCGCAACGTGGTAATCATGTCTGTTCATCAATGTTTTAGTGTTAATTGTATTATAATGTAACATTTTTTTCAGTGTATGTATGAAATTTTGACATGCTCCATATCCCAGAACTGGGGTCAAACGGAGTGCATAAAATAAATAAATAGATATAGTATGTACATGTTCCGTGTCCATAAGTGCATTGGCATGTGTGGAACTGTTTATAAAAGTAGTCTAAAAAAAATATATATATTATGGTTTTAGTGAACACATTCGAATAAAAACTATAATTCCATACCCTACAAAATTTTAGAATCGTTGCAATGTGAATCAACATGTAAAAGATTGAAAAATTAAATTTTATGGTTGAAAAAAATGTGTTCCAATACAAAATTACGCTCTAATTTTTTTTCTTCGATGTAATACTCGCAATTCCGGTAACAACTTCACATTTTAAGCTAAGTTAAATACAAAAACAAGACGCATCTTCCACCAAATGACTACTAGCGCTCGGCGACAAAAAGGGAGTCACATTTTATTCCTCAGTGTCTAGACCTCTACCTTCATAGACCATGGGTGGTTAAAATGCATGTTCAAGGAAAATACTATAGACGTATTTTAGCAGTTGAATTGGTAGCGGTACCTGTGAACAGAGCATTTTAGCGCTCCTGTTTACAAGGCTGTTTGCAAACATACAGCAACCAGGCTTAGGATGTTTGCACGTTTCTGACAACCGAGGCAGGAGGAGGGTTACAGGGTTTGTTCACATTAGGCGTATTTTAGCGGTTGAATTGGTCACAAGCTGTTAGCAAGCGTTTGCCGAATCTGTTTTCATTTACAAGAAACTGCTAAAATGCAATATTCAGTGAACATAAATGGCTACCACCATGGAGTTACGAAATTGTGTACTTGCTATTGCCTTATCAGGTATAGAATTTGACTGTATAAAGGAAAATACTTCTTCACGAATACGTTTATTGGAAAATAGGTGGCTTTCACTATTTTTTTAACATGTACAACATATTAAATTGCAGGAGTAAATTTAATTATGCACCTGCATATGATGAAAAATTGATGTTGCTCATTTTATTGTAAAATAACTTAAGTTTCGTCCATATTTCACATAAATACAGTTTGTTTTGATTCAAATTTGATCGAAACAAAACCAGAAATAAAAGTAAAGGTAAACATCTTGTGAACAAACCCTGTAACCGTCCTCCTGCCTCGGTTGCCAGAAACGTGTAAACACCCTCAGCCTGGTTGCAGCATGTTTGCAAACACCCTTGTAAACAGGAGCGCTAAAATGCTCTGTTCACAGGTACCGCTACCAATTCAACCGCTAAAATACGCCTATTGTTTACCTTTACTTTTATTTCCTGTTTTATTTCCAGTTTTATTTCGAACAAATCTGAAATCGAAACAAACTGTATTTATGTGAAATATGGACGAAACTTAAGTTATTTTAAAATAAAATGATGCAATATTAATTTTTCATTATATGCAGGTGCATAATTAAATATATTTCTAGAATTTATTATGTTGTCCATGTGAAAATAATAGTGAAAGCAGTCTTATTTTCCAATAAACGTATTAGTGAAGAAGTATTTTTCTTTATACAGTATAATTTTATTCCTGATAAGGCAATAACAAGTACACAATTTTGTATCCCCATGGCATGGTGATAGCCATTTATATTCACTGAATATTGCATTTTAGCGATTTCTTGTAAATGCAAACAGTTTTGGCAAACGCTTGCTAACTGCTTGTGACCAATTTTCGTTGAAGAAGTAGTTTAGAGCAGTTCATCAAGTAAAAACGTACATTAATTCAGGTATGGAATAAATTATTATTACGGTATCGAATAAATTGTTGTTGCAAAATCAAGCCTACGCATATCGCTAAAAAACAGTTTCATGACTTTTTGAAATTCAACCTATAAGTACATTGAAAAAACCAAAAGTGGTTTCAATTGTTTTAACAATGTTTACATTTGCACAAGATACAGTTTGTTTTGTAAATATACATTGTGACAATTTTTTTACAGTAATGAAAATGTTCTAGCTGTCACAGTTTTTGTATAGTGATATGTAAAATCACAAAATTGCTTAAAATTGTTCTACACACGAAACGAATCAATTCACTATGGAGAACAGTGGCACGGGTTAGTCAATACATGTATAAAAACCGGCATTGAAATTTTCCGTATTTAAAAAAATGGCTGAACATTGGCAAATTTTTAAAGAAGCAAAAATTTTCATTGCATAAATATCTCGATGTAACATGTGACACTGTTTTTCAGTGTGAAATTATTTCATTACTCTAAGTCAGATGGTTTTCGTCTCTTGTATAAAACGATTTTTTGCAAATTTGAGCTTGACCTGCCTCTACACAAAATCTATGAAATCTAGAAACTTTTTATAACTGTAAAAATAGTCACAGTATATGTCTATAAAGTAAAACATACCTACATCGTACAAATATAAAAATTATTTGAAAATTTAAAATTCAGCAGGGAGCCTCTAACTCAGCCCCTGTAAACTACTGTATGTCTTAGACGTGTTGAAATACTGTATCGAGATTGTTTCTGAATAGGAATGAGACTTACATAAATACCTAGTAAGTGATTTAATAATTTTTCAAATGTCTGCAGTTTAACTGGTGGAAAGATGTAAAGTGTTACAGAAATACCGAATATCAGATACGAATAAAACTGTTAAGCTACTAGTGTGTGAAAAATATATATACATATAATTAACACATAAGTATCCATACAAGTGCAACATGAATTACATTGGCTGCAAAGATAATTAAAATAGCAACCATTTATTTCAGTAATATGAAGCTGCACTAAAATTTCCTGCTACACACTTTTCACCAAAAAATTATATGGTCACGCTTAAAGCCAAGCTCTCTTGTTCCTACTTTTATAGAGATATAATTTTTTACTCATAAACGAGAGCAGATGTCGAAAATTGATTGGCAGTTTTGTTTAAAATCGTCTTATTCATTTTGGCTGATTTTTCAAGGCAGTAAATACTATGGTTTCAGATAATTATATAAGTAACAAAACGATATAATTTCTTGTTTTGAAAAAAGTAGCTGTCATGGCAAAAACCATTTTAAACAAAACTGCCGAACAGATTTTCGATGTTTCTCTCGTTTAAGTCAATAATAATAATAATACTCTTAAAAAAAGTAGAAACAATAGGATCCCATAGTACAAATTGATCTGCGGAAATCTTGCATGCTATAAATAGTTCAGCACTTCGCACGATTCAAGGTCGCCCTTACAGCTCCGTCATGTCTGAGCCACTAACACACAGGTAGGCGGCGCCCATAACAAATATGTCTAATGGCTAATACATATATATATATATATATATATATATATATATATATATAGAGAGAGAGAGAGAGAGAGAGAGAGAAATATATCGATGCGATATAAAAAAGAGCGAGCGATAATATTTGCTAAAGACTACGATGCTTCGCTGCTCCCCGGTGTTCATACAGCGTGCTTTACCTGTGTGGGAAATGAGAATTTTGTTTGGCCGCATGGTGTTGTGAGAGGGGTTAGGCAAGCGTTGCTGAGTCACGGAACTACCCGAGCAGCCCCTCGCATTCTGTCCGATGATAGCCGAATGCTTGCACCGTGTCAGCGGCGAGACACAAGTATGTTTTTGTTCTAAGAAAGGGTTCTGGGTAGTATGATGATAGCATGTAGTTGACATGGCAGACAATTACAGTTGATAACTCATTTACATCGCTTAGTTATTAGCAATGTAGAGCGGAAACTTGTTTTAGTGCCTTTATTCCTTTCCTTTCTAATATGTGAGCTCTTGAAAAGTTAACAACCTCTTGTACTGCAACAGAATACATGTGAACACTTGTACTGAACCTAACAACCATCAGTCGTACAGAAGACTGGACAGTTCCTGAATGGCAGAATCTACAGTACTGATGTACTCACTTGACATGTACTTGTTGCTCTAAGGGAAACCTATCCGAAACCCTAACGAGTTATCATCTATCTTTCGTATATTAGTATATTATTACATTATTATTGTGTTTGTTTAGGTATTTCTAGTTGTTTATTATAAAAATAGTCTAAGTTTCTATACTTTCAGGCACTGTCAACCACATCTGATTGATCTGACTAATGTATTTTCTATTAATTCTCAAGATCTCCACCTAGAGCTCTTGCTCAAGGAGATTAGATACTGTGTACATAAATCTTTTTTGACAAATGTAAGCAAATGTACTGTTATAAATAAATAAAAAACCCTGTCCAACAAAAACAATTTTTAATACTGTAATATTCTAACTTATCTAAAAGGATGTTATGATCTACGCAGTCGAATACTTTTGTCAAATCATAAAGAATACTTAATACATAATCTTTTTTTGTTAAATGATTCTAAAATGTTATGAGTTACTTCATAAACAGCTTTACTAGTAGAAGATGTTGCCTGAAAATCAAACTGAGTAGGAGTTAGAATTTTGTGTAATAAAGTCTCGACCCTCGCTTTTCTGGAAACTGAGATGGTAGCACATATGTAATACCTTGTGTTTAGGCATATCAGCCTCAAGCCTCAGTGCTTCTTTTACACATACATGTGTACGTCTTGGATGTGAATCTAACTTGAGCGTTGTTGAGGTGGGTTCTTCCCTTAACACCTGTGGGTACGAGATTTAATTATTCTGCAATATTATGCATTTCTAGTTTTTTTTTTTTTTTTTTTGCGCCCGCGAATCTTTAGTTTTCCTCTCTCATAAGCTAGTTTTAATGTTTTTCTAGGTCGTGATATAGTAGACAGTCTAAATCCGAACTGCTTGTGTTCTTTTAGTATTCCGTGCTTTTTGAACTAAAGGCTTGAAAGATTCGTTCGTTGATTTGTTATATTTTGAGAACACATGATATACTTAATTGTTTTCACTTCAAATTGGTTCCTTCACATAAATATTTTAACGATTCGTCAACATTTAAATAAAATAGGATTTGTTATACACTTTAAAGAGGAGGGGTGCCAGGTAGTGCACGTACGTTTACACACAGCCAGTCGCGTCACCATCGAAGCAACTGGCGGCCATATTGATTTTTAGAAAGACCACTTGTTGTTTCGGTAGTGTTTGTGACAGCGTGAGGTTAGAATACTGAAGATATTTGTGTTGGGTTAGTTTCTTCGGAATGAATGGGTGAGAATCCTTTATGTTTGAGGTTTCTCATAAAAACTACCCAGAAACTATTATATGATATCTGCACCGTTTGTTAAAATAATCAATTATTCGTAGCTGTGGAGGATTGTCATTGTCAGAATCAAATTTGAATATGCTTGAAAATATTGAATGTTAAAATGAAAATAATTTTCTAGGGTGCTGTTTTATACTATAAAGTAAATTGAATAGCAATGTGCATGTATTAACGCAGTTATTTCAACCAACAACTAAAAAATCCTTGTTAAGAAAAAAATTTAGAAACAGATGTTAACCAAAAATGTTTAATTTTCATATAAACGTGACTTCGTGCACCTGACGTATAATATTCCAAGCAACCTGTTAGTAAATCATGACATCTATGAATCTGTTATAGGCTACCTGAGGCAGGTTAGGGGAGGTAGGCTTTCAGTTGGCCATGAGTGATTACAGAGGGAGAGGAAGCGACAGTGAGAAGATTCGGAGAGTTTGGAGGAGGATGGAGATTGGTTGGCAGTAAATGATAGGTCAGTAAGGGATTGGAACATACTGGGGGAGGAGGTGATGAAGGTTAAGAGGATTGAATTGGTCAGCAAGGGTTTGGCGAGAGAGTGAGACTTGCCACCGGGCGTCAGCCCATCTGAAGGATTAATTATTATGATTAAAATCACGATTGGTCTGTTCCCTATGCCTGGTTCTCTTTTAAATTCAGTCTGGTACTAAATTTTCCATCCTTCCTCACAGTCACCAACTCCTCCCAAAATACATTTCATTCCCTTACCGTCCTAACAAGCATAGGCTGTGTACATCAATCTGTTCTCCTCCACATCCTCTGAATTTTCTCGCTGTTTCTTTTTCCTCTGCACCCTCCCTTATCCATTTGGCAACTGAAACTCTCCGTACATTCTGATCAGTTCTTCAAAGGATTCCATCTCATTTCATTCATCAGTAATGGCCTTAAGCTCTTTTTTGTTCTCCATTTATTCTTCACCCACCGCACTGCTATTCTTTGTACCTTTTCCAATTCCTGCACCTCCACCATCGCATATAGGTCCTATTTTGCTGCTGCATGTTCTAACATTGTCCATACCATTGTGCAATACACTTTTTTTTTTACCTTACATCTGGCTTCCTTCAGCACCCCTCCCAACATACCTAAAACCCTCCTTCCTTTCTAAACACACTTTCTGCTAGTTTTTTCTACCATTGGTCACTCTGCAGATTTACTTGTAGCTACTTATATTCTTTTACCTCTGCTATCTCTTGCCTATACCATCTGTAGCCTATACAGGGTGTATCTATATTGGTGTAAATATTTTGGGGATGTGTTCTTAACATCTGTCCAAGTACTTTAAATGTTGTATGATTGTAGGTCCAAAAACAGTTCATTTCCGAGATACATTGTGGTAGGTAAACTTATAATAGCAACACATGTGTACGTGAAACTGACGATACAAAATGAATTGTAATTGCTTCGAGCTTGTAATAGCTTCCATTAGACACCTACTTCCATGGCTATGTCATGTGCTTATGGTTCGTCGAGTGTTTCAGGTTCAATGTCTGTATTGTGGACAATGATGCAGAGTTGTACCTATATTGAATGTGTGTTGTGTAGTATTGCAAGGACATTGTATTCTGTGAATTAATATTCTGACATATTTCCAAGAACTTTCATAGGAATCCACCAATGCTTTCAAGAGACCGGTACAATTGAAATATGTGTTTCCGATGTTGGCAAACCAAGAGGAGTATGTAGCATGGAACTTTATGAACAGTCTCTTCATAATGTAGACAGCAATCTGCCTGATAGCTTGAGTCAGTGCTATAAGGGAATGTGTTAGTCACATTGTGTAGTATTCTGCAAGACAACCGTAATTGTACCCATACTACATTCAGCGAGTGCAAGGCTTTAATGAAGAATGTTTTGCTAATGCTTGTTACAACAGAGTGTTGTGGTCATTAAGTTTTTAGTAAGTACCTATCTTATTTGCTGATGAGGCATGATTTACACATGCTGGTGTCACCAGTTATAACAGTCATACCTGGTCTTATGATAGTGGGATGACATCATTGATCATCTTCGACTTTATTTCCTCCCTTAGATTCTGACTGACATTCATGCCTTCAGTTCCTCAGGAACGAATTGCATAAGTTTCTCAAAGGTGTACGCCTACCCCTAGACATCATCCAAGGAATATGGTTTATGAAGATGGTGCTCCCGCCCACTTCTGTCTGGTAGTTCGCCAGTATTTTAATGATTAGTTTTTGTGTAGATGGATACATGGTTAAGGGAGATTCACAGCTTGGCCTGCTCGACCACCTAATTTATATAAAATTTCCTTTGTCTAGGATACGTGCAAAGTCAATAGTGTATGCAATAAATTATATCCTTCAGAGCATGTCCAACATGGGTTCTACCAAATATGACACACTCCATGGATTTTCAGCATGCTACGTCAAATCTTGGAACTCATGTATACAGTTTGCATTGAAGCATGGTCTAGACAATTTGAGCAATTATTGTAACATTCTTTACATCACTTGTATCATTACCAATTGAGTCATCCACAGGATATTATGGTGTGCAACCCTATTTCCCTATGAAATTTTATTCACTTGTTAAATTGGGACTTGAACCACTGCATACTAATGTCATGGCACATACTTCGATTCCCATTTCGCTAATTCATTTTACAGAAACTGTTAGGCCGCCCCTTAAACACACCATTATTTCTTCCCCTTGCCCATCCTTGGCTCTTCTGAATGTTGTAAACATATCCTGATTACATTCACAGTCGAGCACCTCCTTATTCGGCCATGTCTCCACAGCCACAAGTACATCCCCTCCATATCTTTCAACCTTACCCCTGAAATTTTCCCGCTTGCTGCAGAAACTCTTATTAACAACCTTGACTTCATTATATCATTATATTCTACTATCTAACTTTGCTCGTTCAATTATAAGCCCTTTACACCCTCCCTGGTTGTCATCTTTATAGTTTTTCTGAACACGTACATGTAGGTAGTATTTGTACTGGATCACATACCTATTGTAACCTAGGATACATTAGTAGGTAGGTATTACATAAATATTTAAGTTTAACAGAATCTACGTTAAAAGTTGCATCATGTGAACAAAATATTTTTATGTGGGTAGACCCAAGCTTAATATTTTTGTATGGTTTCCACTGGTTAGAGTTTGTATAACTGCATGAAAAATAGACCCTTATAGTGTTTGCTTGCCATTTTTGTCTAGGCTCAGTACTAGTCACTGAATGATAAATCAATGTGAAGACTTTTGAACTTGATTGTTAAAATGTGACAGGACTGTGAAAATTATTTAAGATTTTCTAAACTAAAGCCTTGTGTTACAAGTCTGCCTTGTTTGTAGAACTTGTTAGAGATAATTTGGGATACAACAGAGCACTAAAATTTTAATTTTTGAAATATACCATAGCCGTTACTGCATGTGATTAATAATGATAATAATATAACTGCAACAGTAATAGGGTTTACACTTGTAATTGTGCTAGTGCCCGGTGGCAAGCAGACTCCTCCCCATCCGTGCACTGTCAATCCTCCAGTTCCCTCCTAAAGCTTCCATCCCACCTCACAGTCACCAACTCCTCCCACAGTATGTTCCACTCCCTCACCGTCCTCGACTGTCTACCCTTCTCCGTTCTCCTCCGCACCCTATAAATTTTCTCACGGTTTTTACCTTTTCCCTTAAAAATAGTTTGCAGGCCAAACTGTCCCATCCACCCTCCCCTTTCATCATCATATACAACCTGACCAGCTTTTCCACTCTCCTCCTACCCCTCGACGGTTTCAATCCCAATTTCATCATCATTACACTAGTCCTATAGTCTATCTCATACAAGTATTCCATATTTTGACACTTCACTTTTGAGAAATGTCTCTGCAAGCAGGGTTGTAGACATTGTGCTTTTCCAGGAAGCCAGGTAGGTTTAAGGCTCCTAACAATAGAAATGCCAGGCAAATTTCTTGGAAGAGAAATGTCAAAATATGGAAAAGTTACATGAGACAGACTATATAAAGTCCCTTTCCTCCTCACTGCCCTTCTCTGCACCTTCTCCAGTTTTTGCATTTCCACCTCCACGTATGGATCCCACTCTGTAGGAGCATATTCCAATATTGGATGAAACATCGTGAAATATACCTTTCCTTTCACCTTGCCACTAACCCCCCTCAACACCCTCCTGAACAGTCCTAAAGCCCTTCTTAACTACTCTGTCCACCTGCTTGGTCCACCTTAGATCTGCCTGTATCACAACTCCAAGATACTGATATGCTGTGGCTTCCTCTATCTCCTGCCTATCCCATCTGTATACCTCTCTACTCACCACTGTCTTCCTAGTAAATTAACATTAACAATAGTTTCCTTACTGCGTGTATGATTGGCAACAAATTACTGAATATAGTTAAGTGTATTTTCCTATTTTAATACGAAAATACTGACAAAATGAACCAAAATCAACAATATTATTCTTGTATTTATTTGTTTACTTAACTTTTTTTTGTCAAACTATATAGGTTCCTACCAATTGCACAATTTGTCTTGTACATGCACCCATCAAGTGTCATGTCTAGGGACGTTAAACATTTCCCATCGTTAGCGGTTACGTGCAGAAAGATACAAATTGGCTGAAAGTAGAAATTTAGCAGGGCTTTTTTGAGTGCTCACTTTATCCCAAACTACCTGTAATAGACTTTTAGTCTTATGTTAAATTCAAATATAATCTCAGACACTTAAAAATTGTCATGATTCTCCTTTAACTTTAAAATTGGTAGACAATTATTTACAGTTCTTCAAGAAAAACTGTTCAAATGGAGCAAGAAAGTATGTAAGGTATACTACTGTAAGTAAAAAACAGCAATAAAACATGAGAATAATAAACATACTCAGCAAACACAAAACGAGTTAAGCAAAAAACATTGATTAAGCAGTTAGTCTCTTAGAAAAATAGTTGAAACCAATGTTTAAATCAAGAATTCCGCTATTCAGTCGTAAAAACATTCTTTTTTTAATTGGCAAGTTAGTGATATTTACAGATTAGTTTCATTAGAAAATTTTTTTTTTTACTTAATTTAAGGTTCTAAGCTAAAAATTTGTTTCTGATTTTGTCCCTATTCACCCCATTTAACGACTGTATGCTTATAAATTTTAAACTGAATGTGGATCACATACCATCTGTGGATTAACCTAACATTGGATTAGTTCTGAAATATGTCCATGAAGATATAGAACCAGCTTGAATTGCTAATGTATCTATACCCCACTTAGTCTTTTTTATGAGGTATGTAGTTGGCGCTCTAGTTGGGGAAGTCCTGGTAACAAATTCTAAAATATCTCGCCATATAGTTTGCCAGAGAAAGTATAATGTATGGTAAAACGTATCACTCTGTTGCAAGTTCATCCTACCCCTGTATTTACTTCCTATAGGCCTGCCCTTCCAAAACTTTACAAATCTTTCACATTTACCAACTCCTACATCAGTAAATTCCACTCCCTTGCTAATCTCCACAGCAAAGATTGCCTGCCCATAACGATCTTTTCCACAATCTGTAAATTGTCTCAGTATTAGTCCCTCTTCCTCTAGTCACCCCATTAGTTACTGTAATTGACCCAATCCATGTTCAGACAGGCAGTGAAAATAAAAAAAGAGAAGTCGTCTCTGATTATTCTGAAATCTTTTGTTAAAAATCTGAGAGAACATGCGGAATGTGTATTTTTCTTTTTTTAAATTTCACTTAAGATGTGCATGTAAAAGTTGACAGTGCAGAAGATATTTAGGAAAGTAATATTATTTGAACCTCAATAATTTCTAAACAAATTTGAAATAAATGTATAAATCTTTTTTTGTTTTGAAATGTTTGTTTTGCTCCTTATAGCAAAAATTGTAAACTTATCTCCAAAATCAACATTAAAACAGAAATTACAAATTTAGCCTATTAAAAATAATTTTGCATAAAAAATGCACACAAATTCTTTTATTACAGGAAATGTATATCTAAGCAGACATCATGTCATGAAGACGAGAGCATGCTATTTTGCTCCTAGAGTTATTTAATAGGCTATTAAAACTTTTGATTGTAAGTTGTGCATGCATTAGCTGAATTTGTATTTTGTATAGGTTTTTGGCACAACAATGTTAAGTGAAAACAACTCTAAACAAGGCAAATTTACACTCTCATAGAAATCAGTGTTGTTTAAAAAAATGTAACTTTGACATTTTCCCAGCATTTAATTGTGTTTGTAGTTGATTAAAACAAGTTTTCTTTGGGGATTTTTTAATTTCAGTATTTTTCCGAAAGTAAGTCATTACCTCTTACAACTGCATCATTACAATTCAGAGTGAAAATTAGAAATACAATAGAGGCCTTTTATCTGAATATCAGCCTTTCATACCAGGTTCTATGTGTTTCAAAGTGTATAACATATGACAATTTGTGGTCATGTATTACTTCAGTTTACATTAAAAGTGAAATGTGTGTGGTAATAATTGTGAAATTTTTATTCAGTTTCCATAAAAGTGCCATTCATTCCTTGAATTGTTTAACGTATTATAATGCTCACAATTTTTTTTACAACACAGAAACATTCATTCTTTAATACTCTAAAATACTTTCCTTAAAATAACTAACTCACATATTTCGGAGAAGCTTGATGACTGTGATAATTTATAACAACAATGGACAAATAAGCAATTTAGCAGGATCACAAAAATTTTCAGCATAGTTTTAGAGTGGTGTCTTGCTTCTAGCTGCATCTGTTTCACAAACAACGTACACATACAGCTCCAGTCACACTTCCACTGTTCATGCACATCTGAATAATCCAAAAATCAAACAGTGAATCAATAGGCCTAATTTTTTTTTTAGACAAGCCACACAGGAAAAGTTGAGCTCAGCCTGACGTATGTATTGCACATCACATAAACATGCATACTGTATCACGTATGTTTTGACTCTCTTCTCTCCATGATCTTAAGACGTGTTAGAGAGGCGACACACAAAGGAGACCACAGTGTGGAAAAGTAGACAAAAATCTGTAACTTCACAGTTTGCAGACATCTAGCATTGTTAATTCACTCCCCCCCCCCCCACCTTTTCCCTTGGGTCCGCGGTGGCCAAGGGGTCTGTCCCTGGATTTTTGCATGTGGGAATTGTGCCAGACGATGCCACTGGTCGGTGGGTTTTGTCGGGGATCTCCCGTTTCCCCCGCCCATTCATTCCGGCGCTGCTCCATACTCATATCATTTCACCCCTCACCAGCTCTAAAGACCTCTATGTTGAGCGCTGACCATAACCTCTTTACTCACTCACTACCCCCCCCCCCCGTCTAACTTCGCCCCTTTTCACTAATAATGTGCCCATAGCAAACAGACCATGGGAGAAAGTAAATCTGGGAAAAATCAGTAACATCACAACCTGGAGTGGCTATTAATTCACCTTCTCATTTCACTGTAAGCACTCTGAACAACCAGGTTTTCTTGGTCAAGCAACAACGATCTAAGGTTCACCAGTTTGTGATCAAACAAATGTCAGCAGTAAGCCTGTTCAAATTTTGGACGTATGCAAACTTCACTCTGATAATTTTTTAAAAACTCAGATTGAAAATGTATTCTACCCAGGCTAACCTTGTGACTTTCCATAAACTCCTTTTGTCCTATGTGACTTAGTAACCGAAAATTCGGCTATTAAACAATAAATGTTTTGAAATAACCCCAATATTAGTTTTAGCCAGTTCAATGAAAACCACAGCATTATTTTGCTTGTTGAAGACAGTACATTCGTTGTAAATAAAAGAGCAGCGAAAATATTGCAATAGTAATTATAGTTAATTCATTGCTCGAAGTACATTAATATGTTATGCTTGACTGAGCGAGGTGGTGTGATGGCGATTCGTTGTACTCTCATTCGGGAGGACCCTGGTTCTATCGCCGTTTCCGGCCATCCTGATTTCGGTTTTCCATGATTTTTTGAAATCACTCCAGACAAATGCTGGAATGTCTTCTTAACAAAGGCGGTAATCGACTCCTCTCCCAAAGGTGCAAGTAGGAAGACAGAACAATGGTGGAAGTGGTTGCAAGATTTGTAGCGTACAATAAGACTGTGATAAAATGGACATGTATTACGTTTTAAACAATGTTAAATAATTCAATGGTCAAATGTTAAGTGAATCTGTTTCAAAGTACAAGTGATACAATAACAAAATGACTGGAAGGCAATATTGAGGACTTGTGTGAAATTAACTCACAACTTGTATTTAAAAAGAGAAAGCAAACATTTTTGCAAAAGTAGTATTCATTATTGGTATAACATATACACATGTATAATTATTACCAAGTTAATATAGGTACAGTAATCCTTCTGTATTTTCAGGGGTTTAAAGCTCTCAAAATTTCTGTGGATAACAAAATCATAGGATACAAAAGTAGGTTAGAAGCAAATGGGGAAAATATTAGGTTTCCAGACCCTTACAGTACATTTTCTGTTTAAATTTGACATACACACTTTTAAAATGTGTTTTGTATATGTAGAGTAACTTTTTATTCACATACACAGTGTTGTAAAAGAAACAGATGTCTCTTAAACACTTTTCTTGAATTCTGCGCCACCATATCATGTGTTCTGTTACCAAGTGGCCGCTAGCTCTGTGCACGACTGGTGTGTGAGGTAGCAATGTATAGTTGCATGTGTGTATCATAGTAATTAAGTCTGCTAATTTCAGTTGTGAATATTGAGAAGTAGTTGTAATTTATCACATTTTCACATGAATAAGTAAATTCACAAATACGGATAAGTTACAGTATATACATTTTACAATGTTTAACATGTGCAGTGTTGTCAGTGTAAACTAAAAAGTTAAATTTTTTATAATTTTGATTATAGTAATATTTTATCTAATCAATTTTAAAAGTCCAGGATATTTTGTGAAACACAACTTTAAGCCATTGGTTCCAATTTAGGTATGATGTTTTTGCAAGTTTAATTTTTTAAATCCTGAAAGGGAGGATATATCGCAAAACCTTTACGTAGAAAGTTTGGAAACAGTTTGTACTATGTAGCCTAACTTTTTCAAAGCATAAGTTTATATGGTTTTGGCTAATTATCAACTTAATAAAATTTCCTTAAAGTCGATTACTAGCCAAAATTATAAAAATTATGTTTTGAAAAAAATAGGTTACATAGCACACACACTTTCCAACATTTTTATGTAATAGTTTCACGATATCTGCTCCCTTTCACGATTTAAAAAATAATACGTAATTACTTAAATAGCAGTTGATTTCATACCAATTTCTAGTGTTCACCCTCTCTCATTTATGTTAGTTTTATCTCTAGTTTTGCTGCAGCAACCAAGGGGCATCATTTAGGGGGGGGGGGCATTTGCCGCCCTCCTGGATTTAGGATTTTAAGTGTATAATTTATATTTTTTGTATTTTGTTATTTAAATAATGCTAACTTAGCGCATAAAACTGGAGTTTTATTAATACCGTTTCTAATTTATACGTGCTTAATTAGTAAAAAAGATGCAACAAGGCCACTGTCACCGAAAAAAAAATCTTGCTACCCCCAAGAAAAACCTGAAATGACGCCCCTACAGCAACCTAATAAATAATAGAATTCTGAACATAGTTTGTTGTTAATGTTGTATCAGTATGCCAACAAAAATCTCTAGTGTTTTTTTACCCATTTGATAGTATTGTACATTTAGGCTACGTGCAAATAATTATGCATCACAGTTATTTCTATTCTTTTGTCCTTATTCTGAATTTAATAATGTTTTCATTTTTAGCTGTTTTGAGTTTGAAAGCACTCTCAAAACTCACATTCTTCTGTGCAAAATCTGTAGATTTAAGTATGCAAATTGTAACTAGTTGTGCTTATTGCCGGCTGGTCGGGGCTACATGCTGGAAACCAACCTGCTCCGTAGACTTCATCTAGTACAAACAACCGTCATCAAGGCAGCCTGGGCAGCCGCAACACCTGTCACGTGGCACCACAGTTTGGCAGAGGATGAGTGGTTTATGTGCACAGTGTTGATGCAGAGTGTTTCTGTATAAACAATGGACCTCTAATTGTAATTTTCGTAGGACTGGTAAAGAGAGCATCAGAAGAAATGTACCAGAGTGGGTGGGTAGGTGGCATAATAGAGCCCTGCATGATTATGGTACATAAGAGATACAGTAAGATGTAGCTACACTCCCTTTGTGTCTTTTGACTTATGATGATATGTGGGGAAGCAAGTTCTGTGTATGGAGAAAACATTTTTATTTATCTTGGGTTATCTATTAACTAAATACCAACTAGTATTATTGTTTGCTTGTTAACAGTCTCTTACATCTTTTCCAAATTTTCAGTCAGTAAGCCTTTGAATGAAATAAACTCATTAACATGCTAATGTACATGTGGTAAGTTGTTAGTTTCAGTAGTGTTATAAATACATACGGTACATTATTGAATGATTGTTGCAGATAAATAGGGAATCATAAAATTTACAGAAATTGCTGATTGTGTGAATGTTGTGTAAATTTAATTGTGCATGAAAAATTTTTAAATTTTGTGAAGTGCCTTTTTGAAAACTTTAAAATACCTACACATTTGGAAATAAATTTGGTTGTATTATGTACACACAAGTAACTTGGAATATACTTTTAACAAGAGTGAGCAAGTGATAAACTGCCACAAACTGGAACACATTTTATCATCACTTGTTTAACTCATTGGTAGGTTCTCATTTTAGTCATCTGGGTGCTTGCCATAAACTGATACTCTTGAAATAGTGAAATATATGTGTTATTAAAAACCATTTCGTGGTGAGTTTTTTTGCTAAATGAGTTGTAAATCATTATAAGAAATCCAGCTGCAGATTTGCAAAAAATGTAACACCAGTTAGTGGTATTTTGGTTATGCCACTAGGTAAACTGCTGAAATGCGTAATAGCGGCAGGAGCTGACCTTGGCATCCTCACTAGCCTACCATGTATTTCTTTAGAGTCAGCCTGGAGTGAATGTTGCACAGTAATAACTGAATGTCTCACACTCAGGTGGTCTCAGTTTGGCTGACCTGATTTTACCTTTCCCAAATCACCGCAGGTGACTACTTTCCTTCTTGTTCTTGAACTGAGATACTGGTTTGTTAGTAACGAACTTTCTATAAAACGAGTAAAGTTCTTCGTACCTATCAACATTCTTGGTGCCAGTCATGCAGGAATGTATACAGAAAGTGGTGGAGAAAAGCTTTGTCTTGTGTGGTGATTATCAGCTGCCAAGGTTTGTGGCCAACGGTTCAAATTCACACTGAAGTACTGTACTTTAGTGCTAGAGATGGTAGTCACATCATTATGACGTCAGGTAAGACCTCCATTTTTTTATATTAATTAAGGAGGGTTATGGTATAAAAAATTTCACAGGTTAGGAAAGTACTCGGCTACTTTTGGCAATATGATATACTCTGCACATCTTGTCTCGTGCTCGTAACATGACATGGTCACAGGTAGCTCAGTGCCACATCTGCTCTGGGGCACTGCTTCTTTCATTTAGCATCGCCTTATCAAGTCTGCAACATTTATTACATTTCAACGACCACAGCTATTTGTTTTGGTTTTTATTCTTGTGAAATATTTCCATAGTTTATAAATACTGTGTCGTAAGTGTGCAACCACAAATCCTGCAAAAAACAGTTCTCACTTTGTGTAAATAGTAGATAGGATGACTAATTTCGGCGTATATATCTGTCTCCCTGTAAAAATAATTACTTTCAATGTCGTGAAACAAATAGCTGCGCTAAATTTTGCCTATCATGTTAAATATTTTAATTCCTTATAGAAAATTATGTTGCGGGATTCCAGCTTCTTGATTTTCACAGTTTTGCTTTTAAATGCCAGGGATAGGCAATTAGTGTACTTAGCTCACATTTATTTATTTTTCATGATCTCTCTCTATTTAGGGAATTTTTTGGGTTCGTTACTTGACATTTTTTCGCTGTACATTGAATGGCTAGTTGCCTGTGAGGAATTTGATGATAATTTAGTACAATAATTCATATTTGGCCTGATGAAGTTTTGTAAGTGCCATATCTTTGGAAAACCTAAAGGAAATATCGTATTGTGTATGAGAAAGCTTAAAGATCTAATTATAGATGGTCTTGACATTCAGCCCATAGATAAAAAGTGTCTGTCCTAGGCCTGTAGGTCAATGTGAACCATAGGTTATAGTTGTTGATGCAAAATGAAGTAACTTAGCCTAGATTTAGATTAAATATTAACCAGGTAACAAAGAAATGACAACTGTGATACATTCATTGGCATGCACTGCTGTTAATTTTTTTTTTTTTAGCGATGGGGGGACAAGTATGTCCAGTGACTGTTATACTGATCATCAATTTAAATCAGGGGGAGGTGGTTTTGGTGGTCCTCCTCTGGGAAAAGTTTTGATTTTGGGGTGCAATATGGGGATATTTAAGGCAGTTTTCGTGCATAATCGTTAATATACTGCTGATAGGAATATTAATATTTTTATGAGAAAAATTTTTTAAATAATTTTTTGTGGTGGGTAATCTCCCTCTGAATAATTTTTGGGGAGATGTCCCCCCCCACCCCCATTCCAACCACTCCACCAGGAATGCCCATTGTTGTATGTACGCTTTGAGGCCTTGAGTGTTGACAGTAACAGAATGAATCTTGCAGTTTAATGTTATGGTACAACATAATTGTGTAGAGAGTTCATGAAAGGTACGCCAATGCATGAGTAGTGCTTACCTATATTTGTTTACGACCTATCAAGCAAAAGTGTTTAAATGTTACAAAGGTACCGAGTTTTATTGTGATTCTTGCAGTTACGTGCAATATACTTTGTTGGCGGATAATTACTACCTAATTGAAACTGATAAAATGTAAGCATTTTCTAAAATAATACTGTATAGTGAAACATCTAAATTGAAAATGTGAAATACGGTTTATGTTAATGAACATAACTGTTTGCAATTGTAAACGTATAGGTTAAGTTGATGATACACATGATTATTTTCCACATTTTTGTTGTGGATGGATTATTTATGTAAACATTTCTTACCTTCTTGTATTTTTGTTATATAGTTACATCTTTACAAGTGGGTTCATTATTTACGTTATAAAGGCAGTTGGTGTTGTTATAAAGGGAACATGAGTTGAATGTATAATGAAGCATGTGCCAAAAAGTGTGGAGGTCAAAGGTAGTTATTTCTTCTTCACACAACATAGGTGGGAGTCTCAAAACTAGTACAGTACTTGTAAAATTATCTTACACAAATTTTATTAACGTTTGCCATTCAGAAAAGTGAGAAATACATTTACTGTATTCGTTCCTTAAAGAGAAGTACGTAATAATTTTGAATTGCTGTCACTGTATAGCAATTTTTTTGTGGCAGAAAACTAGTATGCACATTTTCACTACCAGGTGTTGTTTATGTACAAGATAGTGGAAGACAAATTATAAAACAATTTTATGCTGAACAGCAACAGTGTGACCAATGTAAGAAATAATTGACAAATTAAAATTATTTTTCAACTCCTAATTTTTGTGAAATGTTAATCCTTAATCCTAAAACCAACCGTTGTACTGTTTACACCTTGAAGACTGAATCACTCTCTTTGGAGTGAGGAATTAATAACATCAGCGTAAACTGTCTACTTATAATATTATGCTGTACAATGAATTGACTTACACTTAGCATTAAGCATAATTTTAAGGCCAATGTTTGGATCTTATTAGCATGCAGCATTGCTGGTTCTGTCTTTGAAAATAATTTTTGTTTTGAAACTAGAAATCATAGTCCCCTTTCCAAAGCTACTGATGTGGTCATGTATTCTGATTTAGTCATTGATGAAGCAAATTTGAACTTCCACTTCGTTTTCCGCAAAATTAGATATTTTCTTGAAAAAATATGAGGCTTTATAAAGTTATCAACATATCAGACAGTGTTAAAATAATTAGTTTGTTATGTATGTTAGTTCTATTTTTTTTTTCTTAAAGCGTTGTACACACAGGAATCTTTCTTGTGTATGAACATGAGCATCAATGATGTGCAAGAAAGGGAGCACTATGTAGTGTTCTAGTTAGCATCCTACTAAATAAATTGATTAGTTCACACTGTCAACTTTCTTGTACAAGAAGGTATACACCATTAATATGTTTAATGCAGATTTTTAAGCTGTATTTGGGGTTTTATCAGTAATTTTCACAATATTTACTGTCTCTGCACCAAAAAGCAAGTTGTAAAAAGTAAAATAAAATATTGTCGGCAATATCCAGCAGTATTCTTTCAATAGCTTATTTTGTCCAGCTAGACATTATTTGTGTCTAAATACTTCAATTTTGTTAGCTGTTTCATTCAAAACACAGTTTTGCATGCAAAAAATAGTTGATTAACATTTAGCTTGTACAAGAAAGGCAACGAAAAATGGAATCATCTCCATCCCTCTCTAGCTAGCATAAAACACACTTTGTATGCTAATCACTAGTGCGCTCAGTGGTTATTCACACGACACAAGTTAGCTACAAGTCGAAGTGAACAAGAAGGTGTTCATCTTCTTGTACAAGAAAGATGCCCAAGTGAATAGACAGTTCAGGATACAGTGAGCACTCATAAAAGCCCTGCTTAGTTTCTATTTGAGGCCTGTTTGTATCTTTCTGTTGCATATTAACATGAACATTGCTACGTGCTTTAATTTGCATAGTCTTGTACAGTGTTCATATCATCACACTACTCATTAAATACACATTGTTGAATGAATAATTGCTACAATCAGTTAGCAGACTTAGTTATTATAAATACCTGTAAGTTAATATAAATACCTGCGAATTAATGTGTAAATTCTGTTCACTGATTGTTACATAACATGCACTATTGTTGTTAAGATCTACTTAAGTATGTACACGTTGAATTTAGATTTAAACACAATACGGTCACCAGCGAATGCACGCTTTAATAACGTATGTTATTCAAGGTTTTGTTTTTCGTTCCGTTGTACGCCGCTGCCATATACAGTAGTGACAAATAGTCTTTTCTTAATGTACTAAATAGAAAAAATTGCTTTTTTGTATGTAAATGTTACTTCAAGTACAAATGTTGGCAATCGAAAAACATAATTCACAAAATACCAATAAGTTATGATTTGGCAATGGTATTTATAAACAGTATTTCTTATATTTTGAGAGTGTAAAACCATGTTGATTGCACAAGGATAAAGGATCTCGGCGACATTTATTCAGCGCAAAACCAACTTGTGCCATCTGTTGAAGAATTTTGAAGCAAGCACCTGCAGCGCTGAGTAGTGCAGAAACACGATGCAGATAACAGTTAATTTTACGAACCGGTTGTCTCGCTTTCTATGCAAAATTATGCAGTCAGTAGGTATCTATATAAGATCATCAATAAAAGTTTTAGTGTATATGAAATACAGAGAGGACAATTTCATTGAGTTTACTTCAGTAATTTTGTACTTCAAAAGGAGAAGACATTAAAGTACATCCAGTAATTTGCTGCTAACTGTACAAGGAATAATGTAACTGTGGTTAATGTTAAATTATATGCATTAATGGCTAGTAATTTTGTTCAAAGGTTAAATCTTTAGTGCTCACTTTATCCCGAATGACCCATACTAGGCATTAAGTTTCTATTAGTTTTGATCTTGTGGTAGTGTACATGTCTTCTTGTCTGAACACTAAAATAATGGTTGTGTACAGTTTTTTTTAAGAGTTAATGTTCTTTCAGACATTATAGGCAATTTACATTTACAGTGATTCAGTTAATGTAAACTCTGTTTTATCTCAAGTCACTTAAATTTGTTTTAGTATTATGTTTGTTCTGCTGAGTTCTTGTTCGAAATGCAATGTAGATGGGTAGCAAGGCCGAAGTACTGTAGATAGAAACTTCTAAAGTACGCCGAATTCCCCTCAGTTTTTGCATGTTAAACACAAGATAATATAGATTGTATGTGGCTGGTAATTTGAACATGGACCATTAAGAGTACAGTACTGAATTCTGAGGAAAGTTGGATGAGGAACCTAAAATATTAGATGAGATAGATATTTCTTGGAGTTAAAATTTGGTTCATTACTGTTTGTGTAGAACACACAAATGTATCAAATACATATGTGCACAAATATTTCCTTTAAATACCTACCTTCAGCTCTTCTATATTTTTCTTGTTGCTTAGAACTGAAGTACTTTTCTGTGGCTTAGCATGATGAAGTTCCATGTTAAAATTCATATCTTGGAAGCACACTTCTAAAAATTGTTTTTTTTATTGTTTTTGACAAAGATTTATCTTGTATTTTAACATTATTAATACATTTTTATTCGTAATAACGTGGAGCATTCTTCAGTAAAAGAAGTGCTAGGTGAAAGGTAGTGACACTGGAAATAAAAGAAGAAATTTGTACAATACAGAGGTAATACAACCACAAAAAACCAAAATGAATTATACGACCAAACAAAAATGTTCAATTTTTCTTTCCGTTTGTCACTTTGCTGTTGTTGCAATATTATATTTCTGTACAAAAACAATATTCTCAAGATGAACCAAAATAATTTGCTGTCCTTCTCGTACTGAATATGAAATTTTAGTAATTTTGTATTTGTACCAAACACTGCTCATCCTTAGAAAAGAAAATGTGGTTTTTGCATATAAAGAAAATTTTGATTTCATGGTTTACATGTATACACACATCAGTTAAAACTTTACTGCTTTCGGTTTGCAAAAATAGTAAAAACTATTGTAACTGTAGAAAATGAAATAATTATTGAAAGGGAGAGTTGAACTACGTTAAGATAAAATTGTGGTTCTGCAAAGAATAAAATGTTTTTATATTTTTATAAAAATGTTTAAATTTTTGACAATTTTACTCTATTTCAACATCATATACAAAATATTACTTTCCCCTGTTTAATCACATAAGTATCCTATTCAATGCTTTTTCTTTCACCATCAGTAATTTTATATTTGTGATAAGGATAAAACTTTTTACCCACATTTTATTTAATGTCTATAGATCAAGCAATGTTTGGTAAAAATGTAAATTTACGAATCTTCCTTTTGAGCATTTTTACTGTTAAAGGAGACCACAACACAAAAAAAAACATGTTTAACTCATAATAACAAAGAGGTTTAGATGAATTCAAGGGTATAGTAATATTTGCTGCGTGCTGCTTTGTACAGCTGCTACGCGAGGAAACTCTAGGAGCTGTGATGTCACCGCGCCGCCTGTCTGCCGTGCCGAGCGTGTGTTATTCAGTCTGCTGGTTGTTTTCGCGAAGGCTTGAAAATGCCTGCGTGTAGTGTCTACGGTTGTAGTAACACGACCAATAAGAGTAACATCCGTAACCAGCAAGGGATACATTTCCATAGTTACCCAAACTGCAGCACGTCACCGAAAAGATTCGGCAAATGGGTTGCATTTTGTAAGCAGAACAATTTTTTGTCTGGTAAGTTTGCTACATTGTGTTCAGCGCATTTCAGACTTACAGACTATGTCAAAACGCAAAGTTGAAAATTAAGTTGCTGCCCGAAGAAATCTGCACTGACCTAAACTTAAACCTGGAACCGACCCTACAATAACAACAATTGAAAAGTCGCCTAGAGAATGCAGTTCAACAGCGGGAACGAATACTTCAGAATGTAACAATAGCGTTATAAGATACGCTATCAAAAAACATAAAGAGGTCGTGGGTGCATTAATCGTAAATTATCTATCATTAAATCAAGATAACTGTAATGTACGTAGAGAAAATGAAACTGTTGTGAGTACACAACTACATTGCATCTAAACACAGTGTGATCTAACCCGTAATGTTGCTAGAAAATATTTAGTCTTAGATTCTGAAGCAAGTGATTCAGTCTGTGAAAGCGGTAATTTGAATGACAGCTTTTATGAACCGGATAACATGTCCAATACATTTAGTAACATTAGTGATACAGATAACGAAAATTTAGAAAGCAGTGAAGAAAGTAACATTGGTGATACGGAAAATTAGTTACTGTTTGTTTTGTGGACATGTTTACGAGCTCTTTTTCAGATCTGTCACACGTGCAAAGCCAAAGTCAGAAGCGTTTCACGTTATTTTAAAGGGACTATGTTGTGTGTAAAATCTATTTGCGAGTTTGGTAATGAATTGGTTTGGTATTCGCAGCTTATGATTGGAAAACAATCACAAGGAAATTCGTTGATAGAGTCAGCATTGTTGTTTTCTGTTTCTGTCTTTCTGCAAAGCTATTAAATTACATTAGTTTTTTAGTACAATATTAGACATGATTATCAGAAACAGTAACCAGGCCAGTAATCAAAAAATTTTGGGAAGAAGAAAAACAAAACATTTAATTTTACTGAAAAATAGAAATAAATCTGTGGGGTTAACTGGAGATGGCCAGTATGACTCTCCTGGTTTCTGTTCTAAATATCTGTTGTATTCACTTACAGATTTGTAAAATGGCCTTGTAGTTGATGTGGAACTTGTTCAAAAAGGAATGGTAAATAATGATATAGAATAAGCTGCCTACGCAAACATAATGGAAAGATTTGTAAAATAAAGAAAACTGTGATATAAAGCTATTCCTTTCAGACAGACGCAAGGAATAAGTTATTTATTAAATACGCTGTTTCCAAATATTAAACACTAATTAGACATGTGGCGTGTTTCTAAAAGCCATATGAAAAATTCAAGGCACTGTATAAAAAGCATCCAAAAATTCAGGCCTGGAAAACAAGCATAAATAATTATTTATGGTGGTAGCTTAAACCTGTAATGGTGACAGCTCTGTTTTTGTTGATAAATTTACATCATTGCTACATCACGTAAATAATGAATATAAGTGGCTATAAAATGGGGAATACAAGTCCTGTGAACAAAATGAACTATCAGAAGATGAGAAAAAAACTAATTTGTGGTTGAATAGACATTCAAGCACATATCAAGCTCTAAAGAAAATCATTTTAGACTAAAATTCTTTAAAAGAGTAGAACACGCAAAGCATTATATACATACGTGAAGCTTAGAGAGTTACCACAATCTTCGTCTGAAATACTCTCCAAAACGAGTGCATTTTTCGTAAACTGGCTTAGTGCTTAGGTCAGTTATTGCTAATCTTGATTATAACTGGAACGTAAACAAAGATATAGTTGGTGTGAAAACTCAGTTCTCTAAGTAATCATGTAATTAGGTGATTAAAAATAAAAATAAAGTGTCAAATGATGGGTGAAAGAAAGAAATAATGAAGATAATCATGAACCGCCTGGAATCAAGCAATTGAACAATATGTGCAGATCCCGAAGTTCTCGACCTGTCGCTGCCCAAGAACATTGTTCCAACGCCCTGTCTTTCCATTGATGTTTTGAAAATGAACCTTTTTTCTATATTTCATTTGCCTTATTGAAAATATATGCCAAGATATTACATATATCACCGAGTGGTGTTAAATGTTATATGTATGCCTGTACATTTCTATTAAATTCAGTTTAATAATTTCTTTTAAAATAATTCATCGTTATGTTAGGCCAACTATTAGTAACAGTTATCATGGTGCGACTATTACACAGATACAATAAACTTAAACTTGTAGACTGTGACTATTCAGGCTGTAATTATAAGAGTTGTATGAGTAAGTGTTCCTTGGAAAAAAAATATTAATTATTTTATTTTGTCCCTAACAACAGTTTTAGATGTCACGTATTACAAACATATGGTGTTATTTGGTTTTCTAACTACAGTTTGAAGCCTACGTAATTTGCCATCAGCCCCACAAAATTTCTTCCTTATGACATTAACGGCACGTGATGATAATACAAGTCTTTTCCTGCGACCAGTTGCAATCCATGAATTTACCCGTGACGTAAATTGTTTGCTATTGGCGTAACGCCAAGTTTTATTAGCCGAATTGGCAGC
Source organism: Medauroidea extradentata (assembly GCA_003012365.1). Taxonomy (NCBI): domain Eukaryota; kingdom Metazoa; phylum Arthropoda; class Insecta; order Phasmatodea; family Phasmatidae; genus Medauroidea; species Medauroidea extradentata. The sequence continues at coordinate 45,767 of PNEQ01067713.1, read as the reverse complement.
AGTTAAGAAACTTTTCATGTCACTTACTCTTTGTTTTCAAACTCAAATTGTGCCTCACCATTGTCAATATTACCGGGTCCAAAAACAACTTTCAAAAAGAAGGATATTTAGTCACACACATGAATGATTCAGAATTCACAGTTTTTACATTTTCTTACTCACAACAGCAGACACTTTCTTCATCTGTGTTTATGGAAATACACTGACCACACACACACCAAAATAATGTTCCCATTCGCCCCAAAATGTCTGGTGTATTACTATCATTATCACTGTCCATCTCGAGATCAGCAGATTGTTCTCCCTGGCTTAAACTGATAAGGACGAATGTTTGTTGAAGGATAGATGTTTGCTGAATCCATTTCAACATGGCAGCGACCCCACAGTTAACAGGAAACGTAATACACACGCTGAAGCTGTCAGCAGTGCGTGTGGCGACAGTCGGCCGACTGACGGTATGGCGCAGTGATGTCACACGCTACTCAGAATTTCTCTTGTAATTTGTGAACCAGTGAAGATTACATCCACTAAATTGCATTGTGTTTCAGATTTTATCTTTTATTTTTGTAAAAATTAAACTGCTAATGCATTTTTGTGTTGTGGTCTCCTTTAACATGAAGGTATTAAAATTGTGTAATATGCATCTTCAGGACAGCAGATGCTTCTTTCAGTTGGTTCAGCACCTTTAGTGGTTATTGGTATAACATATAAGTTTGTGAGAATATAATTAATATAGTCTGGTTATCTGTGATTACAAGTCAAAAAAGGAGCATGCCAGGAAGTATTTTCTTTTAAGTCTCTAATAAATGTCACTGCACAGGAATTTATATAGGAATACACAAAGAAATGTGAATTATTTCTAGTTTGACAAAACTTAATTAAATGAATATTTTTGTTACCTAATCGAGAATTGCAGTAAAATTTAAGACTTTAGGCGTAACTTAAGTCTTTAATTGTGACATTCGACTATAGTCGAATTGAAAAAGTATTGCTAAACTGCAATATACGACTTTAGTTTAACACCAAATTAAATGACTTTGTAAACACTGTGTACATGGTTTTCTCGCTTGACACTAACCAAAAATAAATTATTTACCAATAACCAATTTAAAAAAAATGTTTACTCTATCTTGGCATAATGAACATTTTTTTTATATCGCAGTAAAAGAGTAACTGTTTAAAACTTGGCACATATGTGGCCAACATTTAGGTTAATTGTATCTCTTGAAGTTACTAGTTTCTTCTTTTTGCGCACTTGGTATCCTATACTAATATGTAGCTGTGAACACCTCACGAGCTTAGTGATTAGTTGGTATCTTTTCATCATTCAAATATGGAATTGTTTGGAAAGTAAAATACCACTGTTATTCTAGCTATTATGTTTATTGGTATAAATGGTAAAATCTAGTTAACATTAAATAATTTATCATGTGATATAAAATAATATCAGTGGCCGTTTATTTGTATAAATATAATGGTCTGAAGTAAAACATTGGGTTGTGACATTTCCGGCGTGGGATATTTTTTATAAGTGTTCAGTTAACTGTGAACATTAACACTGCATTTTTTGATTGGATTTGTAGATTGTAGAGCTGTGTAAGAACAGTACATGTGTTAGTACTCTTTGTGTTTAGTTGCACCTTTGATATGCAATAAAAATGCTTTGCACTAAATACCTTAGACAAATACTGGCACAAACACAGGCAAAAACATCTGAACTTGCGAACAATAAATGTGTAGAGAATGTTTCTATTATTCTTATTGTATCATACACTTGGCATAAAGTTGCATATTTCATTTTTGTAGATGTAAGGGACACAAATAAATGTTAACCACATGTTAACCCAAGAAATATTTTTTGTGATAAATTTAAATGTAGAATAAATTAGAAATAGTATTTCTAGTAAATAATAGTTGTTATCTTTGTGAGAAAATATTTTTGAGAATGGTATATTTAGAGTGAACCATTTGTAATGCAGAAATGTTGCAATTTAGCTCCAGAGCCGAATTTTTCAGTAGACCAACTAGACCCAGGTGCTAGAGTGGCACATTTTATGGGGTAGGGGTGCACCAGGATTTTTGTTTCGGGGAGGGTGGGGGTGGTTAAACAGGGCCGTAGCTAGGATTTGTGTTGGGGAAGGGGGGAGAGGCCCCGAACTTGGAAAAGTGGTGAAGTGACACCAACACACCCCCCCTTCCCTTCAAGACATTAATGCGTAAGATCTGAAAAATTTTGATTTCAAGGTGTAAATGGTGCTATTTAAGAAGTGGTCTGGACCCCATGGACTTTACCTGCCAAGGTTTTGATGGATTTAGCATTTTCAAAATTACAGTTTTAAATCATAACAGGTAAATTTACTCAACTAGTGGAAGTAAAACAATAATACCTGTTACCCTATAGAAAAATTACTATTATTCAAAACATTTCACACTTTTTTTAGGGGGAGGGGGGGTTCCAACCCTTGAAACCCCTCTCCACTGGGTGCTCCATTGTTGGCGGGGCAGTATGACAAGCAAAGTATATCAGAAAAATAAACCTTTTTTGTGATGCTTTGTTTGTAGCTGTTCATTAGAATAAACTTAAATAGATATTTAATAAACCTAATCAAAGTGACTGGTAAGTGTTAGGGCAACAGTAGCTTTTGATCTATGTAGGCTCTTGCAAATCAGTTTCGCGTGTACCAGCAAGTACTGTCCTCTACGTGGGACAGAAACTTTTACCAATGTAATAGTATACAATATGTGCATTATAATTAAATGAGATGTTTACCAGTTTCATTAAGATGATTTAAATATGAAATTTAAATTAAAAAATGTGTAATTATGACACAGTTTCTAGTTACGTGTAAGATAATAAATTAAGAAAATGTATGAATGATGAATTTGCAGGAGGGCTGCAATCATTCATAGACCTGCTGGCAGCAATAGCAAGAATTCAGCCTTGTTAGGTTCTGGTTCAAGAGTTATGGTATAAATGTGTGCCAATCGTACAAATATTAACTTTCAAAAATCTGTAATGTCATAGATGAGGTATTTTGCATGACTGAGGCCTATAAATACGCAAGTACATATGTTGACAACCTATACATGCAAGGTAACTGAACTTATGTGCTGTCTTTCTGTTGTTAGCGTCTTTCTTAGAGACATTTTAGTGGTGACCCTAACATTTTGTGATGTACTGTAATAATAAATCTAAAAAATAGGTTCTGTCATACTAGGTCTTTAAATGTCCTTTAGTTAAATTTTATTGATTAAAATTGATCTAAATGCCAATTTTAGCTGATTCACTGCTATGAAATAAACAGAAGTAGGTATAATTTTGATGTAAACATTCTCTTAAATGCTTTTCACTAGTAGATGAAAGTTCAAAAATGTTGGCAACAATAATGTAATAGTCATACCACCCATCTCTCACCACTACGATCTGATTTTTATTTTGGGCAGGGTAGCTCCAAATTTTCTTATGCATTTTAAACTTGATGGATGCTTCTATTGGATGGCAAGTTTTCTCACGATTCTCCCATGTCCTCCACCATTGCATTCTGTTGTGGCTCTATACTCATCTCATATCACCATTTCCAGCACTCAAAACTTGTCTAATTAGCACTGACCAAATTATTTCAACTTAAAATGCTAACTTAGCCTACATTTTTAATGGGCATACAACCCAACCTGAGCTCACTGTTTGGAGCTAGGTCAATTGGCTCTGTTAATAAATGTTATCATCATTACTGTATGTTCTACGGCTTTGTATAATAAACTTCTTTATCTTAAAAAGATATCTGCAGATGTACTTATTCAAAACAAGCTAACAAGAATAATGACGTTAACAATAACTTTTATTAATAGGTTAACCAATATTATAATCATGCACTTCTTGATGTTAAAAATTATGTTTATGAAATAATTGGCTCTATAGGTGCACCTAGACATTTTCATTAATGGGGGAAGGGGATAAATCTGAACTTGTTATATAAATTGATAAAAATGTTGTTTAAGCATTGCAAATAGACTGTATGTTTAACTGGTACCAGTTTTTTTTGTGGGAAACTGCTCTATAACTACTTGCATAAGCAAAAAGAGAAGAATAATAACTTTATTCTCATGTTTTTTCTGGCTACAGTTAATTCGTATTTGTTCAAAGAATGGGTGCACTTGTTTGAAAAACAGTAATACTGGGACAATTTCTGTTTTCCCCCCCTTCAAAATTGCCTTATTGAGTATATTGAAAGAGAAAGGAGGGGAGGCAGGGTAACTGTTGCCCACCTTGTAGGCACGCCTGTGCTTGGCTCCTGTAAGAGTATACGGTACAATCATATATGTGCATGTGCATGCACAGTCTAATAATGTATGTACACACTCCACAGTTAATGAGTATGTGTGCATGCATTTTTTGCACCTATGTGTACTCTTTTTTTTTTTAGAAGTTTAGTTGATGGGTTGTATACTTTGATCACCCTTAGTTTTAATCAATCCAGTCAGTGTGAGAGTCTTAAAGCAATTCACAACTTAAATATTGCTGAAAAATCTACCACTTATTGACAGTTGGCTTTAAATTTAATGTGTTTTGAATTGGTACAGAACTGAAAAGTTTTGCAGGTTTAAGACTTCTGCCTACCTCGGAGCGCGGCGGGAGCAAGGATAGGGTTTTACATATTAAACTAAATTCCGTGTAGCTCTGTCACCCTTTGAGATATCACTTTCTGATAAAAACCATTTTCTGCATTGATAAGAGGAGAATACTGCGACGTAAACGAAAATGTGAAAAGAATTTTATGAATACAGGGTTTTGAGTGTTTAATCGGCATGAAAACACTTATTTGCTCATAGTTTTCTGGGTATTGATATAACTTGCTAAAAGATTCCGTAGCAGTGTGGGCCGTATCGTACTGAACAAAAAAGTCAATGGTGGCATATATGTAGGTTTGAAAGTAACTGAGATATTTAAGAATATACTTTAACCTGTAACGCCCTATCCTTGCTGCCGCCGGAGCTCTGAGGTAGGCAGAGTCCTTAAATGTACCCTGTTTCTCAGTTAGTGCACATTACAGTTTCATGGCCAGTGATGAACCTGCATGGTGATTTGCTCAAAGTAGTCATTGGGAATTATAGTGGAAACAAAACAAGTTCAGAGAAATTAAGCAGAAAGGCAGAACATGGTGGTAGCTGTTGCCAGAGGATTGAATTGACTTTTAGGCATGCTGTCTCTTGCAAGACACATTTCAAAAGAGAATTAAATTTAAAAATAGCTTTGACTTTGAAAATTTGTAGAAGGGTAAAACTACTCTTGTTAGTATAGAACAGATGAAAAATAACTCTTCAACTTATAAGGCAGAAAAATTTAAAAGTTTCATAGCTAAGAACCAATTTTGTTGCAGAAGGTAACGGGAATCTTATTGCAGGACTCACTATTCTCACAAATGCCATGCGAGTAAGTATGGTTATATTGCTCATTGATATATGCCATGTGATGCTGCAGGCAAAATTTAGAACATACTTTAAATGTTACCCTAAGGCCCTTTGCTTAGCTTCCTGCCTTTAGTTGGTGAGCTTGTGCAAGTTGCTGGTGGCTACTCCTTTGCCTAAACCCTTCTTGTTCTGCACTTCAAATTGTGCTAAATGTAGTTGCTATAGTGGTGGGTCTTGACCCAATTTGTCTCTATTTCCCAACTGTGGACCATTGTTATGTAACTTTATAACAACTTAATTTTTAACTGTTTTTACCATAAAGAAAACTCCTTGAAGGGAAGACCTAGACAAGTTCAGTGCATCAAGCTTAGAGGTGATGAGGCAAGTCAGCCTTAGCCCAAGCACTCCCAGGACCTGATTGTGCTTCTTGTTGTCCAGCAGCATGTAACTTGGATCTGCAACAATATGATAATATTGTGTGTGTGTTGTGTTGAAAGTCAAAGAATGGAACTCCACACTCTAGTATGTACTTTCTTCCTTTACCTTAAGGTAACTGAGTACCAAAGCCCTAAAAATTCAATTTTTTATAGGTCTAAAGTCAAATGTGGGGTCTGATAATAGTTTTTTCATTACTTATGGAGATATGGGCATATGCACACCCATTTTACAGACAAAATCTTTGTTGCAACTCCTCTTAAACAAGGGGAATGGAACTCGTTTTGGCAATTACCAGAATATTCTACAGCAAAGCAAGTAAAGTTTTTCAATTATGAATTTCTGTTCTTTGATAGTTTAGAGTTTGTGGTTGAAGACAGCCTATTTGGTTTTTCTGTGTTGTCCTGTTTAATTGTAAAGAACATTGTTTTAGCTAAATTACTATTTTTGTTTATGGTATTTGGTGTTTGGCAACTAATCTGTGCAGTTGTTAATGTTTTGTCTTGGATTTATATTATACATTCTGTTATGTTTGTTAATGTTTGGTGTTTGTGTTTTTACAGTTTGTCATGTTGGAGTGTACTGTTTACAGTTTGCTTTGGTTAACATTGCCTGTTTGTTATTTATTCTCTTGCTCCCCATCCATTTACATGCTACTATATTCCATCTTCTCTTGGTTTTTTTTTCTCTCTTGCTTTCCATCCATAATAATCACACTACTTTACTCCATCTTTTCTTTCTTTTCAGGTAAGTGACAGTTCAGTCCCCTCTTGTATTTTCTACTTAATGCTAGTCCACACTGCTGCAATGGTAATGTACTAACTTTCTCTCACTAACTGTTTCGTTTGTGTAGTAGCCTCCTAACCATTTTGTTCTGGAGTGTGGCCCATAGATGTACCTGTTTGGCTTTTGGTTCTGTTCCATGATTATTTGTTGTGCAATTTTAAGATTTCTGTTATCTATGTATGCTGTACTAATATTCTCAAAATAATATTATATAATATGTGTCGACATAATATTTCTTAATACAGTACTCTCATTTGACAGTTGTGAAACACTGAGCAGTCAACTATAGATTTTATTGAACTTTCTAACCCCTTGCCATCTGGTTACTAGAAAAGGTTACCAAAATTACCTAACCATCCACGTGGCCAATTCTTTTATTAGTAAGTTCTAATTATGTTTTTAGCGAATCTCAATGAATGCAATGCGTGTTGCTTAATGGGTATGCATCTGTAAATCGGAGCTACTGAAGGCATAATTTCAGCAATTTTATGAACCTGTTTTGTTCAAAATTTTATTTTTTTGATATTAGTCAGTCACAATATATTTAGGAAACCACAGCAAATTTCAGACAACTTGATCTGATTTTTATCAGCTAATATTCTTAAGTTATTAAATTATTCTCTATAAACCATGTAATTTTTTATGCAAAAGTAATTTTACTATAGGCATTAATTAAGACTTTTATTGTAAGAAGTTTCATAACGTGTGAGAAACTAAAACAGTAATAAATATTGACCCTGTTATTTTATTTGTGGAAAATATGTAGTAAAGTCCAGTGCAGGTTTCCATGATTTTGTTTTACGATTATGGTTGATATTTTCTCAGCTACAGCAACATGATAAAGTCATTTTTTAGCACTTTTGAGGAACTTGGAAATCATGTTTTTAGTTAGCGGACTGCATTTTTAAAACAATAGGGATACAGTTTGAAGTGTGTTTTCTTTTCGTTGATAAACAATTGGAAACATTTTAAATAGTTACACCAGAAATAATGCTTTCCATACCACACTACAGCACGGCTCACGCGCCAGGTCCACTAACTCTTTAAGTCTTGAATACATGCTTGAAGTCTTAATAATAGATATGAGTTGCCTTGAGCCACATGTAGCCCATGAGCAATGGTTTTGTGGCCCACATAATAAATCACGATAAATAAACATGAATAAAAATAACTAGCAATCTTTGGTTGTCATTCTCGAGGAATATCTTACTGCATTTTTAGGCACGTATTCATGTTCTTAATTTACTAGCCAATAAGGCCATATTGGGGCAGTCAACCTAAATATGAAATACTGTTCAGTTTTTTATTGGTATTGTGGAATAAGTTCAGAGCATTCTTAGATACTTTGGGTGAATGCTTTAATATGGAGAATAGGTACTGTTAGTGTTAAGCTGTTGTTTTCAAAGTGGCTCTGCAATATACCTCATTGAATATAAGTTTGGAAAACATGCAAGCCAGTCAAGGAATCTTGCTAGTTCTAGCCGTTAAATTCAGATAACCCACACATCAAATAGATTTCTTCTACTTCCTCTTATCATGTCCAGTTCACAGTACAGCACAGAATCAATTGCTTGATGTCCAGAAGGTAAACCAGGCATAACCTGTAGTTTAATATAGTTATCAGCTTGAATGGTTTCAAAAATGCAGAATTAATTTTAAAACAAAATCAAATTGGCAATTTGTTAGTTAAATTTAAAAATGGTTTGAATGGTTCCTGTCCATTGGTGAAATTCAATTTTTTTATTTGGGAGTATGATAATGTGAACAGGGGAAGAAAAATGGGAAACTGTAATTTGGAAAATTTTAGAATGACAATTTTGCTTACCAATTGTAGTATTTCAACTGTACACAAAAATAGCTTTTCACCAATATACATCAAAAGTAAATTCAATGGAGTGTTTGGTGAATGTTATTTTTTGGTTTGAAATTATAATCTTCCAAAGTAAGATACTAAACTGGTATTGAATATGGGTGCTTTTTTTTCCATATAAGATCGTAATAAATACAAAATGATTGACTTAATTTATTTTGTTTAATTCTGTAGGTAGGCCTGTTCATTAAAATGACATGATATTTGACAGTACAGTAAGTCATTCATTAACACAATGGTTACGTTGTGAGAAGTCTACTGTACCTTTATGAAATACATACATATTATCATAAAGAATATTACCGTTATATGTTGAAATTAGGTTCCCAGTTTCTTCAAAGTTTGTTAAGTGTGTATAATGTGCCCATGAAAAAACCTTTTCTTATATGAGATATTCAAGAAAATACGAATGATTTAAACATATTTTTAGTCTTTTGTACTATTTTACTCCTATTCAATTTATGGTCAAAATTATTCGTTAAACACTTGATTTATTACCGTCTTTTTTAAGCCCAAATTATCCATAATATTTGAGTATTTTATTAATATTTTTTTATTTGAGTGACTTTGTATACTTACAATTCAGCAATAAAATTTAGCTATTGCTAACTGAAATGGGACAGGAATGATAATTGATTATGTTTTTGTAAAAACTAAGTTACTGTGTAAGTGAAATTATATGTGTTGCTAACTTGACAATCCCTGCATGTTTAAAAGTTGGTACCAAAAAGTTGTTGCATGAATTGATAATTTGGTGTGGGAAAAGTGCTTATGGCTAAGCAATTTCTGTGGGCATGTAATATTTGCTTCTTTGCTTGCTTCTTTGTGCACTTGACACCATTATATTAGGCTATCTGACTGTGCTTTATGTGTCGGTTACAACTTTGTAGCAAATTTTTCATGCAAGTAACCTATACCCTCTCAGGATTTGGTCTTTGAGGTAAATGAACTAACAAGAGGGTTCAGTACACTTGTAATTCTGGTTACTGGCTACACATATCAGGACCGTGTCAGGAGCAGGCATCCTCCGTCACCTGTCACCCGCTCCTGACATGGGTCAGAAGTGTAGGGTTCCTACCATTCAGTTTCACACGCAAGCCAGGAATGTAAAAAAAATGTATTACACCGACAATGTGTGTTACTTTTGTCACATTTGTTTGAAGGAAAATGTTTGCAAACCTTAAAAATAGTGACTTGAGACTTAGAGCAAGTAGACAAGCTGAAAATTTAGGGAAAAGACTCTTTCCACAATGCTTGGAAAAGTTGGCTTGTTGAAAGGAAGTTTATCATTTTGTTCCCTCACCTGATGGATGCTGGAACAAAATTTTGCAAGTACTTTAGAATGATGCAATCAACATTCCAGATGCTTTTTGTGTTGCTGGAGAAGAATCTGAAGGGAAAAAGTACCTTTTGGAGGCTGTCTATTTCACCAAAAGAGTGTCTAGCAGTGTGTTTGAGGTAATGTATTTCTTTCCGTTGACTACATTATCTTTCATGCTCTCATTGTCTATTAAATAATAGATATGTTCCAGTATTTAATATAAATTGCAATGGGACAAAGATGATTATGGTGTGCACCAGACTTTTATTGTTATTTCAACAAGGGCTAAAGAAGGTCATTTATTATACTTGAGAATTAAACTTTTTAATGTTTTCAGTACATGACTATGTATATTCAATCACCAAACTTGTAAACAAAGAATTGTATATTACTTTTTAACTTTTGTCAAATTAAAATTTTACATAGTGTTAAGTTACAAAACTATAATGTTAAATTATTTAATTTGTGTGTGTACCAGTTTCAAATTTTTGCCTGTGACACATGTGAACAGCAGAGCTAGATGAGCCAGAGTACCATGCTCAACAAGAAGCATTTCACCTCTATTGACAGTGCGCCAAACTGGTGTGCAAGATTTTAGTTGTAGTTTATTTCCAATGGTACTCTAAGCAGTGACCTTATATTTAATTTTTGGATAGTATGAAGCAAAGGCCAGCTCATGCTTCTCGTTTTGCTTTTTATGAATTCAGGTGATATTTTCGGAGCTAAGCACTGTAAAAAAAGCAGTTTTTAGCTATTTTGAGAGGCTCAAAAATTATGTTTCTGACAAACTTACTGAATTTTCAAAATTATATAATCTTAGTTCCAAGTGTGTGGTCTTTTCATAGATAAATGTAACATAAATAAGTTAAACAGTTTCGTGTAAAAAATAAACGTTTGACGTGCGCCAGGGTGAAGTCGCTAAAAGCATTTATCTATAACTGTAGGTTTCTTGAAGCCAATTTGCGAAAATTAAACATTAGCAATCCTAGACAATAGTTTTAGCCAACGTTTTAAACAAAATTGTTTCTAGTGTTACGAACTTCTGAGGCACAATCTCTGACGCCGGAACCTCGTGCATTTAACTGTGGCGCAAAAGATCACCCGTAACAAATGAGTAACTCTCGATAAATATTTACTCAATGTTGGCAAATGCCATTATCTAGGATTGTCGTTGAGTATTTTATCCACATTGGCTTCAATAAATGTGTAGAAATCTATTGATGTTTTCAGCATTTATTTATCTACCACGCACTCCTAAGAAATAAAATAATTGCAATTCAATTCGTACCACTGCAACAGAAACACTGATCTGCCTTCTGCCTTAGGACAGTGTTATGGGAAAAAGTAAACAAAATTTATTATTTTAGCCAAACCTGGATCTGGCACACTTACGTGATCTGTACACAGTCCTTATATGGTCCTGATATGTGCTGCGAAAGTGGAGAGAGCTGCATTAATTTACATTGGATAAGTTGGATCAATGGCTTGTACGATCCTGATATGTGTAGTCAGACCTTTATTCTGCTAGTTTTTTCCCTTGCTTTGGTTAATTTTTATCTTTGATTCAATGGTTTTCACTTTGCGAGCTTGTAGCATGAACTATGCTTGAAGCCTGTTTTTTTTTTTATTTCAGGTGTGTGTGAAGTTAACTGTAAAAAATTAGCAACCATGTTTAAAAAATTGTTATCCACAAAATTTCTTGTATTCACTCTGCTATTAAATGCATTAAAAAAAATTGTGTACTGGTTGGCCTTTAGGAAAATGTTGGTCTCATTTTGAAGCTACAAATACTATGAGAAGTAGGCCTAGTAGACAAGGTAGGAAAAAAACATATGAAGGAATATAAAAAATACATTTAAAAAAATAATAACGAGGGTTGAACTTGCACAGATTCAATTGAGAAAATTTCAAGAATGTTATTCACTAGAATAGGTTTGTAACTTGTAGAAACTATTTTTGTTTATCATTTAAGAAATTTTAATTATTTGAATAATAAAAAAGAAAGTTGCCAAAGTGCATTTCTCGTAAGAAACTTTTTATACTACAAATGGGCCATACGTAGTCTTAAATTTCTCAATAGTCTAGACAAACTGTAATTCCACAATACCAATAAGTTTATTTTAAAATCTTAAGTATGTAGATAAATGTAAGGAATGTGCCTTTTCCAAGTTCCATGTGTGGTCGTGAAAAACAAAGTATTAAAATTCTTTGGCCATCATTAAATCCAAAGAAAACTGTGTGGGATTCCTGAATGGTTTCTCCCCACTGTGCCCATCTTTGTTTACCCTTAATGACCACTTAACAAGCTCGACCAGCACACTGTCGAATTACCTGTGGAACATGATGACTCCATCTGTAAGCGACATTAATGTCTTAAATTCAATATATTTTCACCTCTAATAGCTTTTCTTAGTGTATATGGTCATTTTCGGCATTTTATAAGCCTACAATACCTTACGGAAAGAGGAAAGAAGAAAAAGTGTTGGAATTAAGCAAAAAGGAAGTAATTGAGGTTGGGTATATGAATATGATGTGGTCTCCGTAGCTTTCAGATTTAATATTTGAGGTATGTCAAGTTTCTTAAGAAACTGCCATATTTAGGGAGTTTGTTTTGCTGGGGGCACAAGACATAATGGATTGTATCATTTAAGAAATATTTACCAGCATATCTAATGAGCCTACTTTTCTCAATGTAGGTGTAAATTAACTCTAAAAAACAAAGTTTATCTGTTAGATATTGAAATTTTAAATACTGTAATTTGTTCTCATTCTGTCTTGTAATGTGGTGGACCTACCACAATTATGATTACTGGAACCACAATTTTATGGTGAAGATATTTCTGCATCAATTGGTTCCAATATCTTCAGCTCTGCTTCATGGTCAGTGATTGGATATTTTAACTCTCACTTATCTTGGGTTTTTATACTGACAAATTACAGACATATGGTGCCACAACTGTCTTACTCTGATTGGTGCAGTGAAATGAGAGGCCAGTCTGAACAAAGACAGGCTGCCAATAATCATGAATCAGAACTGTCGTGTGCACGTAAGGTACGGAAACAAAACAGTACAAAAATCTTTTCATTACAAAATTGTGGCTCTAGTGTTTACTAATTAGATCAAAGTTGGATAATAAAGTTTATAAAATTAGATTAGCTTACAATGTGGTTCTTGAAAGACATATTAAAAAATTATGTATTTTAATGTCATTGAACTTGGAAATACAGATCAAACAAAACATTGAAGTCATATTACCTTGCTTAGTACTGTGTACCAAGTTTAATAACATTTTGGGAAATAGTTTCCAGAGGTATTTTGTTCATGCCATGTTCATATTAACAGAATTGTTGCCATTTTAACATTTTTTTGTTCACACAAGTTATCTGAGAAACCCTTTTTAAGAAAGTCATCAAATTCGGGTTCACGTACTCTATTTCGTAATGTCACGTGACTTTTCATGTTTTTTTTTTGTTCATTTTAGGTGCATATTTTCAAAATATTACCCATTGCAGTATTTTTTTAATGATTGGTTTTTGAAACAAAATTCATACTTTTAAAATATCAATTTAATGAAATGCGTGTCTAAACATAAGTTAATTGTGTCTGTTAATCTTGAAATCTGTATTTATAATTGGTTGTGAAAGCATGTATGTCAGGCTTTTTACAATAGAGTACTTTTCTATACACATTGCATTTTACTATGTACTCTTAAGGAGGACCCTAAAATAACCAAACTGCGTGGTTAGCTGTGCCAAACATGAAAAGTGAGAGTGACACAAATAGACAAAATCCATCTCCAATAATTTTCACAATGATTTGTAGCACCATTTGCCAGCATATATTTATCATTGTAACATTTTTTTCTGAACTAGAAAATGTACAGATTTAGAGAAAAAAAAATTAAATCAAATATTAAAATTTCCACAGAGGATAAATTGAATACTTTATGTATAGGTCATTTTTATTTTACGTAACATAAAATTAAATAAAACTATTTTAATGTTAATAATGTTACTAGCTCCAGCTAGTATCTAAAGTTAATCTATGTATTAGCAGTTATTTAGCTGTTCCTAGCAGTTATCCTTCAAATTACATTGTTATATGTATACATATAAACACACAGACACATACAAATGATACCTCTTTTCAGCTCTTAATATTATATATTGTGAAGTAAGTTTGTAGTACTGTACTTTGCTTTTTAACGCATTGTCACAATAGGTACTGGTATATTCAATATTAAAATTACTGTACTTAAAAACATATTTTGCCCTTTTAATCCCTGTCTTATTTTAGTATTTAGGCCTAAGAATTATTAGGAAGCTAAAAGTGATTAAGTATCGGCAGGTTTACAATGCATTTCACTCTTTTTCATGGAGTAGGGGTAGAATTTAAAAAATCTCGGGAAATTGCTTATGTATTTAAGTGAGCATCAAAGCGTCTTAATAGGTTCTGGAGATATAAAATAATAATCAACAAAAATGTTCATGTCATTTTGCTCTTTTACGGGCAGAATTTTAAGAGACGCTATACAGTACGTAGTTACTGTTTAGCACTTGTGTGAATTTCCCATTGAAGTGAAAATCATGACTATAGACCATAGAGTTTGAGCTATATTGATTACTCATCAAACACACATTTCATCCATTTTCACCCTTTAAGAGTAAAATCTCAGAAAATCCCTATCTTAGTATGTGTATACACCCTGAAGGAACAGTTTGCTTCAGTATATGAAAATAGAATATAATTGCAGTGAGGTATACAGTTCTCATCATTTTCTTTTGTCTGTAAAATTTATAAACAAATGATCCGAAGTATATTTTAAATGGAATGTATAAAAAGAGAGAATAAAATTAAAATTAATTTTATGTAGGTAAGGTACACCAAGAACTAATATAAACTCTACCAGAATAGTGCTAAGATATGATGATTTTGGACATGTCGAAAGCAAAAGGACTAAACCATTAATGTCAGGAGTTACGTTTTGCTTTTGTGTAACGGGTACCAAGTGCAGAAGCCGAAAAAAATTAAATTTTTGGCCATTTACACAATTATTTTTCTCTGAAAAGATATTTGACAGACTAGTCAAATCAAACATGGTGATGATAGTAGCTATCCCATTTCCTAAATATCACCATATTCCTAAAACAATTATTCATTGTGAGATGAGTATACTTGCAATTATAAGATTACCTTCCTGTCTGTGCGTGTGCTCACATGTCTGCATGCATGCTTGTGTGTGTGCACGCACACGTATGTGTGCCCGTCCCTTAAAAACATTCGAACCCATGGACCGAAATTCATCAAACTTGGTACACATTTAGCCGTTAATGACGTGATTTGACTTTTGTGTAGTATGTATTTCTTTTATTCCATGTTTAGATATCTAAGGAATCTTATTTTAGAATTTCATTTAACGCTGTACACATAAAGAACATAGTAAGGTGACATGACGTTTACATATTTAGTTCATGCTGTGTATTTGGTTCCAAAATTACTGCCATTTTTATTTTTATAAAATAGTATGTCATATGTAAGGAAATAATTCTATCAAACTCTCTACAAATATACTGCATTCTTAGCAGACGTGACTGTTGTGTATTTCATTCATACTAAGTTTATATTTTCAAAATGGTGACCATGTTTATACTTGTAGCACAACATGACATATTTAAGTTACTATCATTCTGAATTTCATCAAAACATATTACAAACTTTGCTATCTTTACTTTTACGTATTTCATTTATCCTGTGTTCGTATTTTCATATTGGAGGCCATTTATATATTTTTAGCAAAGGATGTCATCTGAAAAAAATATTTTTCCGAATTTTATTAATTTTTGTACACATACTATTTTGTAAGTTGACTTTACTTTTGTTAATTTCATTCATTATATGTATTTTCAAATCAATGCTAGTTTTTTCTATTTTTAGCATAACTTTACATACAAGGAAACAATTTTGTGAATTTCATCAACCTGAGTACTCATAATTATATTATCCAGTAAGCTGACTTGACATTTGTGTATTTAGTTCGTCCTGAGTTCATATTTTCGTTTTTTAATGTTTTTAACATATTTTTTGAATTTCAGTAATATTGGTACATATAGGCCTACTACTTAGTAAGTTGAATTGACTTCTGTGTTTGTCCTTCATCTTATGTTCATAGTTTCAAAACGATGGTCAAAATTCACTTCAACCTCGCCAGTGCTCAAGATCTTGCTACTGAGCACTGACAAAACTTCTTAACTTTCCTCTTAGTGTGCCATTGCCAATATTAAAGCAAACTTGCTGTTTTGTGTCACTTGGAACCTGTTGCATGCTGTGCAGGAGACATATAATTCTGTTAGACATGACAAAAATATACTTGGTAAAGCCTATAATTACTTAAATGGCTACTTTTACCAATCCATTGCTTTATAAATATTGGGGGCAATGTCTAGTATAGTATGCCGAGACTTAAAGCTTAATTGCTTCTGATACACATTTTCTTTTTCCAAATGAGAGTACAGCGGTTCTTGAACTACTTTTCTGTTAGTTTGGTTGATGCAGGAATAAAACATACATATTGGTCTCACATTGCTATATACTTTTTGATTTTGCAATCTTTGCAATAGGTACGTGTAGAATCTAACTGTTGTTTTCAGAAGACATAGTAGTTAGTTACATGAGAGAGTGCGAGAATTTTAAGTGTAATACACAATTTAATCACAGATATTTAAGCAGTCTGCCTTCGTTACAGTTATTTTATGTCATAAAATAATACTCTGTGTTTGTGTGTGTATTAATGTATTTATTTAGTTTTTACATTATATGCCCATATTCATTCTCGAGAGCTCCCAGTAACATTACCTGTAGTATGTAGCAGTGTCGTGGGAACTGGGGGAGGGGGATACAGTGGTACATTGTACCCCCTAAATTTTGGGAGTGGAGTACAATATATCATTTGTACTCTCCTAAATTTGTGTAATTGAAAAGCAGAGTTTTTTTTTTATCAATTTTAGTGACTGTACGCTACCCTACCCGTATTATACTATTAAAATTAACATAGATCCTTCTGACTATGGTGGAAATTTACACACATCACTGGGGGAAATGAGGAAGGACGGAGGTTATAACTCATATTCAAACATTGTTTTCAAAAATGGCGAACTGTTTTCAGTGACTTCAGCGAGTTTTATCATTGCACACGCGTGCGCAGTGTAATAGAGAATGGTGAAATTAACTCTAGGCTGCCTACTCCATGTAACGTCAAAAGTATTCATGATAAATACATTAAATAAAATATTCATTCTCGAGATAGATAAGGGTTGTACGACAATACAGCGTGATAGAATTGCAGAATATAATCCCGTTTAAATTATGTATCGCTGGTTGTACCTGGTTTGGATTGTCTCTCTTGGAAATGTATCTGCTAAGTCCCTTCCCCAAATAGCCTAATTAAGATGTTTTATCCAGTAAATAACTTTTTGTTAATAATTTCTGTACACATCATTCTGAAGCAAACAATACCTCGTATTACATATAATTGGCTGATCGAAAACAAATTTTACTTTTTCTGGTCCTTTAAGTGGTCAAATTTAGAAAAAACCTAAATTACATATTGTAGACAGACATTTGTATAAGTATCCAACTGAACTGAAAATTAAGAAGATAGCACGTAGTCACAGCTAAATCGACAATTCATTGAAAAAACATATATCAACCTAGAGAGTTTGAATGTAGAAATATCCTGAAATATATTTACAGTCATTTACGTAATCATCACAAAGTGAAAAGCAGCTTTATATCTCGAATGACTGAGCGAGGCGGCGCAACGGTAACATGTTGGACTTGCGTTCGGGAGGACCTGGGTATCAAACCAGCCATCCTAATTTCAGGCCATGGCCGACTCATCTAACTCCTGTCACAATACCAAGTTGTGTGTCACCGTCTGTAATGACCTTGCTGTCGACGGAATGTAAAGGCCACTTACCTGCCTGTCTGTATCTCGAGTGATTCGAAAGATATTGAGGATATTTAAAACATATTCCACTTCTTTTCAGCCCCTTAGAGACTGAATTTATAAAAACCCTTGAATAACATGTTACAATATTTTATGGGTGTCTCTTATACTTTTAAAAACATGACAATAGTCCACTGGGTCCAAGATATATAAATGAAAATATGTTTCACCTCTTACACAATTTTTACTTCTTTAGGTGTAGAATTTCAGAAAATATTACTTTCCACACGTTTAAGTAGCATCGTTCCTAAGCAAAAATGTCATTATTATCAAAACATTTAATGGTGCCTCTGAATATATATATATTTGTGAATCAAAAACACACTTTATTTCAGGTTAGAATTTGGCAAAAATCATGACATAATATTTTGGAAATTTTCGTAAGGAGTATAAACCTGAAGAAATCACTTCTAAATATCAAATGGTTTAATAGATATAAAGGAATAATTAAAAACATTATTTACTTCTTTCCACCGCTTAAGTATTGATTTTTGAAACATCTTAAAATCCCATTTTAGACATTTGTATAAGTATCCAAGTGATGTAAAAATCACAGAAGTAGTCCATTTGGTTCCAACTAGTTAAACGATTCATATAAAGTATGTTTTCTGCCTTTTCGTCTCATGGAAATCGAATTTCGAAAAATTCTGTAACAATTTTGTGGTATTCACGTAATCATCATTTTGAAGCAAAACAAGACTATATATCTTGAGTTTACTAGATAGATATGGAGGAATAATCAAAAAAATATTTCATGTCCTTTCTTCCCCTTAATAATCAAACAGAAATTAGTTGGTAGCCAGAATATTTACGATGGATACATTTATAAATTATATTTTTAGTCAGTATAGATTATTAGTATTAGTATTTTATTTTATTTTAACGTTTGATTTCTTTCTCGAACATCTTCATACACCCCATTATAACATTATTTTTGCACTTCATGATAACTTTAGATTAATTTGATTTCTTAACCTAATAATAAGTATTTAGAGATATTAATAAGTAAATTCAAGAAATTCTGAAACGTAAACTTGCACAAATTAGAAAACAAATTGTGTGCAAATTCAAATATTTGCAATATAATTATAGATTATTATGTAGTCCATAATTTTAGTGCATATAGAATATCAGGAGTAAACAGTTGCACTGGCATTTTTTCTGGTTCTGTTGTAAGTTTCCATGACTGGCATACTCACAAAATTATTACTAAATAAATTTAAGTAAAGATATTTGGACATAAATAATTTTAAGATTTTTTTTAGTTCAGATTATAAAATTATAAATTACACCTTTAAAAATACTAAGATTTCGGTACACAATATATTGTACATTTGGATTTAAAAACTGCTTAAATACCACCATTTTGCGCCTAGAAACTGAAATTTTCCTGGGGGACGACCCCCGGATTCCCCCTCTTCTGGTTATGGCCCGGATGCCAGAACAATTATTTAGGTCCACAGCTCCTTGTACCCCCATCCTTCCAACTCAAATACGTTCCAGCGCCCCTAGTTTAGTAGCTACTGTATTAAAGAATTGGTTCACTGTAGCATTAAAGTTGTGATCTAGTGAATCATGTTTTTTGCAGCGCTAGAAGAATCTTAAAGTTTTTATTGGTTGTTACATTAAAATTTAGTGTTGTAACCCGAAATTTTACAGTGCCGGAGCTATTCATATTTCAGACACTTTGGTTCACCCACCACCCTACTTTAAGTGGGAGGTCTTGGGGTCCTTCCCGGAAAATTTGGATTTCAAGGTGCTAAAAGAAGCTATTTTCTGCAGTTTTACTGCCAGAATTAGTAAAAAAAATTGTTATCATAAACTTAGACGAAGATATGAATTAAAAAAGATCAGTGAATTTTATGAACAATATTACTGTTTACTGAAGAGGCTGGTAAAATAATAAAAAGGTTTAACTCAATGTTACAGTACAATCGTGCACACACTACGTATGCATCATGTCAGCTTTACGTATTTGTTTCATAACAGCAATAAAAAAAATCTACAGATATATTTGGTACATAACATAGTAAATTACGGGTGAAGAGGTAAAAATGCCACATGCACACATCAACAGTCGTTTGTTCAGAATTTTTTATTGTATAAATATGAATTTTTTCCCTCACAAAAACAGTGACGGAGCTTCCGCTCTGCCTCAAGAACAGTGGCAGAGCGTCTCTCTGCTCTGGCTACCACTACATCACTGTTAAAATCCCTAGTATCATTCCATAGATTTCTGGTGTTTTGTGGTAAATTTTTGCTCAGTGAAGTACCTAGTTTCATTTGGTCCTGCGTACAAAATAATTTGCATCATTAATACAGTTTTACGAATTTATTGTTCTTTAATTTATTTCATAAATCAATAGTCACCGAGATGTGTTACAGGTTTTGTTTCCAACTAATTTATATGATTCCTATTCTGTCAAAACAGTTTTGTATCTGTGCTTTTGAAGTTCTCTAATTTTTTAACAGATGGTTCTAGCCTCCAGAAATACAAACCATTTTAGATTCCAGGTGGTTTTTACAAGAAAGTTTTTGGGTCTATTTGAAGGTAGTAGTGAGTTAATTTATATTAATTACTTAACTTTGGAAAGCACATTGCATACGCATAATGTTGGTAAACAAGATTATGATTCTTAATTCATAGTTTATTTTGACCAGTATTACACACTGTATTATAATGATTATAGGCTGTCCACGATAAAGTGAGCACCGCATATTATTTTCTTTCATAAATTTCGCCTTCATATTTAAACATTTTAAATATGAAAACTTCCATGGTATTAAGAACCAGAGTAAACGTTTCACAACTATCAGAACTGAACATGTATGGTCACTATAAAGTAATTTTTTTTTTGCTTATTTTAATTTTTTTTTTTTTTTTTTTTTTTTTTTTTTTTTTTTTTTTTTTTTTTTTTTTTTTTTTTTTTTTTTTTTTTTTTTTTTTTTTTTTTTTTTTTTTTTTTTTTTTTTTTTTTTTTTTTTTTTTTTTTTTTTTTTTTTTTTTTTTTTTTTTTTTTTTTAAGTGTTCGCTCTTAATGTGAACCACCTATACCTATAATAATGACAAGATTGCTTAGTTTTTTCTTAACTTGGCATTGTTCTGTTGGGGAACACTATTATATCATATTTGGTGATCAAGGATTCAGTATGATATATTTGGCAGCTTCTTTAAGACTTACACATTATATTTGTTTTATTTAAATGAAGCGCTTTTCTGTGTTAAGGTAGCCGTCTGCCAAGGTTGCCGATTAAGAATTTAGGCCAAATAGGTTATTCTAAAACTTCAGTACGTACGTCAGTTATGTCTGCTTACGAATAGCATTCAGAGAGTGTTACACGTGATACCCGTTTCAGGTCCAGTAATTTTTTAATCTTATTTTATTGCGGCTGTAATTGTCGAAAATGGTTGTTTTTGCGGCCTTTTTAAGGCATGAAATCTTGAGTCAGAACTTCAGATGTGTATACTGGTGAAACACATTTATCTTTACGTGATAAAATATGTCGGCCTGATCAACACCACCCTCTATTCACTGTAACATTTCTGGCATTTGGCATTAGTAGCGTTCTGGTTCTGAATTTACCAGTATTGCTTATCTAAATTTTCTGGAAGCATTGAACTTGGTGAAAACGTTTTTTCCTCTCCTTACTGTGCCAGATACTATTCCACTGCTGTAAGTTGAAAAAATTATCGACATACAAATTTGTTAAGTTAGTTGTAATCTACATAAATTCTGACAGTCCCATCTGCCTTTGACACCACAACTATTGGGACACACCACTTTGTTGGTCCCCTTAACCATGTAAGTCCGATTCTGTTTAACCATATCAGTGATAAGGCAACACTATGTGGGGCAGCAAGTGCGCATGGCTTGTATGCCTCCTTGAAGACACAGCATTTTCGTTATGCAGTTTCAGTATTTTGCTTGTAGTAAGGACTTATGTAAACGTACGTAGGTATATATTTGGAAACTTAGGCATGTGGTAGGCCGGCTGAAAGTGTCAAGCAGCTTGTCTGTGATGGTAACCATTTCCTTGCCCCTTGTCGCTCGGCTTACCTATCGTTTTTCTGCGAAAACTTGATCCTGTACTCAGTGGTGTTCACTTGAAACCTCGAGTTCTGCCATTTTCCTTGGCAAAGTGCACTCAGCATGTAATGATTAAGTTGAAAGTGTTAACACTGCAAAGTTTGTAAGTTTGCCACAGTCACAACGTCTAGTTGTTAGGAGAGCCTTCCGTAAAATGCATTGGAATTATATGAGAGCAATTTTTCTCTCTGCAGGTAGTTCTGAGCTTGGAGTTCTGATTCACAGTTCAGTTGAAGGTCTGCTTTAGAGAAGATGTAGACGAGCGGAAAGTGTGACTGTGAGGGAGAAGGCAAGTGATTGCGGCTAGGTAAAGGGTATTCTATACGAACTTTTTAGCCGTGAAATAGGGAGCTCTTGGAGTACTGGGGCCGCGGTGGTCGAATGGTGTCAGACCATTCGCCTCCCACCAAGGCGATCCGGGTACGATTCCCTAATAGGTCGTTCTCTGAATCTTCGCATGTGGGGATCGTACCGTACGATGTCGCTGGTTGGCGGGTTTTCTCGGGGATGTCCCATTTATTCTGGCGCTGCTCCATACCCACACCATGTCACCCCTCAGCAGCACTGAAGACCTCGATGTGAAGCGCTGACGAAAATAGATGATTTCTGGTCAAGGCATTCATTGTGCCAAAAAAAATTCCATCTCTTAAAAAACCAGTCACTCCGACTCTGACAGCGAACAGAAATTTTGTAACAATGTAGGCCTAACTGACGCTTCACAGTTTGATATGCTGCTCCCAATTAGTTGGTCTCTCAACCAGCCTAAACAAAGAAATCAACTTCAGCCTTATGAAATACTGCACTTATAAGTTTACAATGGGTCCTGAATCCTCATGCAGCAAAAATTTCCATTTTGGTTTGTAAGTAATGTTCGTGTCAGAGTCAGTGAGCTATCACAATTCGCTAAATACATACTTCCAGAAACATTACATTTTGAACGACGCTGCAAGCAAACTAGTGCATGCCACCTGACATCAACTGATAGATCGCCGTAATATAATTTTCCCACATATACACATACCGTGTCGTACTACTTTTCATCTGGCCTCTAGTAAAATATTGCCTATGATGACTGGGCTATATAATGTCATAAGCGTAGTTAGGCAATATAGCCCATTTTTTCTCCCTAGGGTTCGCAAACTTAGACGAATATATTTTGGTGCAGGATCAGTTGAGGGGAGTGGAGATTGTAGCTGTAAAAACAGGAGGTGGATTAAATATGCTTAGTCACTGGTTTTCATCATAAGGTTTACTGATTGTTGATCTTTTTGTCGTTATATACGCATTAACGTTAGGAGATACTTTGAAACATTGTTTTTCAACAAATGTTAACACTTTTCCTTTGCTCGTGGTTATACAAACCGATTCGAATATTAGGGGATTTTGAGTGCTGTCGACTGCGTAGAGCATACATAGTAGGCCTATACAATAAGGAAGTAAATGAAGTTTGGTTTTGTAGAGAGGAAATAAATTAGTATCCTTACATACCACTTAGATAAAAACAGATTGTGTGTGTGTGAGACAGAGAGAGAGAGAGAAAGAAAGAGAAAGAGAAGATTTTGGTCAGCTTTCAGCAGCTAGGTTTTTACCGCTCGAGAAAGGTAATCTGATAAGTGAGTATGGATCAGCGCGAAACGAACGGGCGGGGGAAGAGGGAAATTCTCAAGAAAACTAGCCAACCAACGGTATTGTATAAATTCGAGAGAGAGAATGGAATCTACGTCGAAACGGTCGCAGGATGTAAGCCCAAACAACTGATTCGTTATTTAGGGACGGACACAGCCATTCATGAACAGACTAGAAGTTGACGTCGATTTTGGTAACTAGACAGCTGCATGTTAGGTCATTAAAACATGAGAATGGAATTAGTTATATACCACATTCAAATGCATTATATGAGAGGATATATTAGGAAAGCAATATCGTGGTTCAGGGGCGTAGCCAGGATTTCTGATCGGGGGAGGATACCAACTTGAGAATTTTCACAACACAATAAGCGAACATCGATCACAAGTCATGAAGCAGAGGGTCCGGGGGTCCTCCCCTGGAAAAATTTATGTTTCAATATGCAAAATGAAGCAATTTGTACCTAAACCGTGAATATAACGCTGCTAAAGTTTTAGTTTATTTTCATTTGGGGGGGGGGGGGGGATATATCCCGATATCCCACCTCAAGCTACGCCCTGTAGGATAACACGACGGGTAATGTACGTGGGCTTAGCTGTGTTTTCGTTAGCATGACTGGCTCTTTGTATTTTGGGGACGTGCTGTTTTCCACCACCCAAGATAAAACACAGTAGGCGTAGTTACCCGTATTGATAACGAAGTAATTTTGGCTATATGTTTTTAAGAATCTAACGTATTGTGCCTATGTGTATAATAGTACGATAGGCGAAATCGGTACAATTAGGAAGAGTACTTCTTGGAAGATAAGAGGCGACTTGTACAAACAATGGCATACAGCGTAGATGCAGAATAGGCAATGTTCAAATTTAGATAATCCGAAAGTTATAAATATTTGAAAGTGATTGTTCGTGGCAAAGTTAGCACATTTGAACGCCTGTATTGTCAAAAATAATTACAAATGTATATTTTATTATGGCCTAAGATGTTAACTTTCGTGTACAATAAAATATTAATATTTTATTACTTACCCTGCTATTAATTGTGTAAAAAAAGAGAGAAGGGTGATAAACAAAGTGCCTGAAAGGTAAAATAAGTAAGTAGGGCTTCTAAAGTGCCTGCTTGACCGTGAATAGCCTATATTTGTTATTTAATAGGATATACACCGTTGTCACCAATAAGCATGGAGCAGTTACATTATATCAGGCGGCTGGACTGACCACGGCACAAAGCAAACTCTAATAGCCCTTATACGCTGTCGAATATGTGCGGACTTCAAGTACGTACTGGATTCGTTTGACTGAATACAGAATAAGATCTCCGCTGAGCAATTCTCTAATCTTCTACTCAAAATAATTGGTGATGAGTCAAGATTATAATACCTGCAAGCCTAGGAAGTGTAGCAATGAAAATTGCTGATCCTGATATATCCTACATTAGTGAGAAGCCCATTAACTGGTTGTGCGAACGTGCAATTCTGACTCCAAAGAACAACATGGGCCGATGAAATTAATGACATATTGCTGAAAAAGAAAAACATCGATCAGCACACGAAGCTAGAAGTACGTAATGAAACAGAAAATATCCCCATATGATCGAAAGCAAAGCAATATGAAGCTAGCTGTTACATAATCAACAAATACAAACAGTTTTATCCAGTCTACTTCACTTCAATTGCAAAAACTCTTTGTTTTTTAAATTCATCTTTATTTCTCTATGATAATAACTGTCTTTTGTAGAGAAAAAACATATAGATTGCAACTTTTGAGTTATTTCTCCGTGGTCAATATTCACTTTTCGGGAGTTAACACCTCGATATCTCAAACTGTTTGGGAGGTAGGGCCTATGCGAATAATGACTACTCGGAAACACGTTTAATTTTTTACCAGCTTTCAAGGTGGAATATTTAAATTACTTTTAAGGTTATTACGTAAGCTTCATTTTAAAGCAAAAACCACCTCGATATCTCAAATTGTCCAGGAGATAAGGTTGATTAATTGAAAACACGTTTCATTTTTTCACCGGCTTTCAAGGACGAATTTTGAAAAATCTTAAAACTACTTTTTAGACATTTACATGAGCACCATTATAATGCAAAGATCACCTCGATATCTTAAATAGTTTAAGAGAAATAGAGGATTTATCGAAAACACATTTAACGGATTTGCATTCCCTTAATTACCGAATTTAAAAAAAATCGAAAAATTATTATATAGGCATTTGCATAAGCAATGTTTTGAAGTAAATAAAAATTAACAATGTATCACCAGGTTATAGAGTTGTCGAGAAATTCGCGAAAACACGTTTGCCTCTTTTCACCCCTTTAATTTTCTATTTTCGAAAAATCCTTCCTTAGTGGGTGCCTACGTCGTGAGGGGAAGTTACGATGAAAATTTTACGTTTCTAGGCCCAGCGGCTTGGGCTGTGCTGTGATGAATGAATGAATGAATGAATGGGGCACTTAATTGTATGTGTAGAGTAATTTTCTTTGAATGCTATTCCTAAGCAGACATTTCTTATGTACGTGGGGTAGTTCTCGAGTAAACTCGTGTCGGCCGAAGCTCAACAACCTAGGGAGGTGGCCACCTTAAACTATCCGGGGTAAATACTAAATATGTGAGTTGGTTATCGTAAAACCATACGTTCACAAAAAAAAAGTGCACAAATGCTATGTCTAATCCCGAATAACAGTTACAGAGACTATGAATGATAGGGTTCTATAAAATAATTTGAAAATTTTGAATTATCGATGTATAGTTTTGAAAAGTACAATTAAATTAATGTAACGTGCATAAATTTCGGACAGACACGTTGACTAGCTATTGAGCAGGCCGTGCTATATAAATTAAAATTGAACACATTAATTCAAGATTTTCGAAGTAAATGCGAAAAAATAAAAATGAAAAATTCTACAATTGTTGCCAATTTCGCGAGCAAATATTTTGCAGATTTAATGAATATCTAACTCTTTGTGAAGACATTTCGTACATTTAATAGCTGCGCAATATATTAAGTTTTATAGTTTCTTACGTCTGTATCGTTCACGCATTTGTACCACCCCCGAAGCAGGGCAACTGAATACACACAGTATATGACATTTTGGTATGACTTTGCGTAATTGCGCCGAATTTAAAATGTTAGTTTTTAATTCTAAAAATTTTTAAAATTGTATTGTGACATTTCAATAAAAAAAAACATGATTTTTTGCGTAAACGGAAACAAGAATCACTTTTGCAATGCGTTCCTGCATGTAGACATCAAAGATATAACACTTTTTTTTTATAAACTGCATTGCGGAACTCCTGAAAACTATATATAAGACATTTTTGAAACTGTGCCTGAATGAATCGGAGAATTTTTTTAAGACAACGACGAAGGTCGTTTCGATGGAATGCATGTTAGTTATCTTGTGAGATGTTAGGTATGGGTGTGGCAGTGTAATCTAAAATAGCAAAAACACAGAGTGTCCACCATTAAATTGACACTGTTGAATACCTGTTGCGTAAAAGCAAGGCGCTCAGGTGGTCTTAGACATCTGCACTCCTCCCAGTATACAACTACAATAAAGTATTTATCGCTGATAGTTTTACGACCTTCAGCTGTTGGAATTTATTTGTGTGCGGAGTGCAGTGCTTGCGAGCAGCTATCGCTTCCAGCATCTACATAGGTATATATATTCCTGTAATGATCGACACAATAATTCCTGCATACTTACCCAGTATATAATATAGTCCATGTAACCGCACCATATCATCCCAGAAAAACAAGTGATACAAAAACATACAGCGAAAACTAGCCAAGATTATCTGAGACACGCTCATTCTCTCTCATTTACTCTTACATTTATTCTCATACTCACTTTTTTCACTCACACAAACACACACACATATATATATATATATATATATATATATATATATATATATATATATATATATATATATATATATATATATATATATGCATATGTGTATACGGAATAATCAAGTACAACTCACAGAAACACTAATAAATAAGTAAATAAAACTGAGCAAAAAAAAAATATTTTATAACCAGCAGAACAATTGAAAACCTCACAGCACGATAGTCTAGGGAGACCAGGTTACGCCCCCTGAAGAAAGTCTGGATGAAACCACGAGGACTTACGACGGGACGAAACAACGATGGCACAGAAAAAAAAAAAAACAAGATTTCTTTAGACGAAACGTCCCGACAAGCTCTTCTGTGTGACACTTTGATGAGCAAGCTAATATAAGGCAAGTGGGCTTTACGTCTCATCGACAGTGAGGTCATTATAAGACGGTGACATGCAACTTCATACAATGTCAGGAACTAGGAAACGAAGCAACTGAGACCTTTGTTTAAAGGAACCATCCTACCATCCGCCTGAAAGGATTTAGTGAAACCATGGAAAACCGAAATCAGGATGGCCGAACATGAATCCTTTTGAATGCGAGTCCAGAGTGTTACCGTTGCGCCACCTCGCTCTTTATATACTTAGGAAGACAAGCGATGTTGCTTACCTCGGAAAAAATGACGCCCATAAAAAACTCAGTAGGCACTGAGTTGAGCATTTCAAATTCTGAATATTGTGGTTGTTGGAATATCCTAAGGGTAAGTTTAATTTGGTTATAGTAATGGCCTATTCACAATTGCGATGTCCGAAGTTGTGTCGTAGGACAAGAATGCGCTGATTGGCGCACGTGACTCTGTGACGTCACATCAGTGTCCGAAGTTACAGTGTCTGAGGGCAAGCTTAGTCCTAAGACAAATATTCACACATTTTAACTTTTGTCCGAAGTTGTATCCTAAGATAGAATAAAATTTGAACTATTTTCGCGGAAATTCGTAACTAGGTATAAAATTGAAGACATTGATATTAAACACGAAAAAAATGGACGGTTTAAATCAGTAGGAGCTGGATAAAATATTAATTAATCACAATTTCGAACCAGCTTCGGACATAATAAATATGAACAGCGAGGGCGAATCTAACCATGAAGTTCGGACACGCCCACTGCCACGGTCACGTCCGTGGACATAGTCATATGTAAATAGCCCTTAATAGAGACACTGTAGAGAATAGTTAAGTCTTAAAGTTTTCTGCCATGAACATGGTTTAGCGTGTTTCGAACGAAAGTTATTAGTTTACAGCCATTTAACCCATTTTAGCTCACATTCTTTGCATAGAAGTAGCGTATACGTATATACATTCACCTATAATTTTAGTGTTCATTTTAATGTTATGCATTAGAGTACACCGGTGTCTAGTAAAGGTATTTTACTTTTTGGTATAAGTTTTCCACAAGAATAGCGAGAAAGATACCCTCTCTTCTATCACCAACAAGTGCACTTATTAAATTAATGATGGACAGCATTTGACCTGCATAGCTGTCCCCAAGCATCCGGGTAGTAATTTTTATTTCACCATACAATTTTACCTCACCCCTCCATTTTCTTCATCAACAACACCTTACAACCTTTGAACGACGTCTTTCTTTGGCGGGTAGCAGGCAATACGACAAGCCTTCGACTGCACACGCCTTTCTCGTCACGAGTACAGTGCAAACGATGTGCGGTGAGTTGAAAATGAAGCCACCTATAAGAATGGTAAGATACGACTTCGTTAGAATAAGGAATTAACTATGTCTGATCCATGTCAACTTCTTTTGATTCCTTAAGAATGCAGTAAATTAGTTCATTTACTGATTATCTCCGGCTGTGTTCCAACTGATTAGTTGGTAAAGTATTCATTGGCAATTTTGTGTAGTTAGACTGGAGTGCTGTGAATAGTTAACGTTCTGTAAGTTTCCGTACATACTAAAAACTAAATGATAAACTTCCAAATATTTTACCATCTTACTATAGTTACGTGGCTCTTTGCTTATTCAAAAGTGCACAGAAATTGTAGCGGGAATATTTAAATTGTATCATATGGAGACGGTGCCCGAGGACAATGCAGCACACGATGAATGCAGAGTCCTGACCGGGTGCCCGTAGGAGCCTGCCACCCCAGAAGAATGACATGAAATGAAGTGCTGCGATAGATAAGCGATGTATTGCGAAGGGCGAGGAAACGGGAGTAGCCAGAGGAAACCCACCAACCACCGACAACATCCGTCATCTTTCCTATTTGCGAATCTGACCTGGATCGCCTTTGTGGGAGGCGAGTGCTGTAGCCAATGCGCCATTTCTAGCTGTGTGCCAGTCATTACAGACTGAACGTCAATATCTCTCATCTGTTTTGTTTCTGGTGATCTTTGTCTTGGTGCAGGCATATATTTACCACCTACACAGTTGTAATGTAGATACTGCGACGTGCAGTGTTAGAGGGAAAGTTAAGCAATAAAATCAAAGTTATGCTATCTTGCTACACAATGTTAATACGTAACATAGTTGAATTAGGGAAAAATTATTTACTAGTTTTTTTTAAATAACTTTTTTCACAATTTTGGCAGAATCGCAGCTCAAAATTATTCTCTCGCATCACAAGTGTCTTTTAAAAATGTTTTTTTGTTTATTCAAAGAAAACAAAGTGCTAATCACATTTAATTAATCATTTTCTAAATTACTCAGCAATTGCAATGAAAATTCTGATCCCTTATCTCTTAAGCACATATGTAACCTATTTTATTAACCTTGCAGGACTTCATATCAATCATCACAAGCGTTCTACTTTAACACAAAAATGCACTTTTATTTAACAACACTTTCTAATTGGTTGTAAATAACGCTTATATTTTTGGAAAATTATAGTTTAGGAGTTAGCCTATAGTTAGTGCATAGTTAAAACTGTCAGGGAAACGTGATACATATTTCGAGTCGCTACGTCATATATCGATGCGAGATAAAGTACTGAAATTGCAATGCATGCTGTAGATTGGGTTAGTTAAAGTGCAATAATGTAAGCAAAAAATGTGAGGACGAACCGGGTAAAACAGTCGACATGGCACATTTAAACGCTCTTAACAAGACTGCATGCCGGCTCTGACATTCAGACTAGACAAAGAGGAACCTGCTGGATTGAAACAGTAAAAGATAGGCATTGTTAAATTCCTTATTTCGCTAGCTGTGACGTTAAATGTATTTAATTTTAACAGTTTAGTAAAATATACGAGTCTTAAATTATTCCTCTAAGGGATACTTTTCGGTTTGTGTGTATAAGTTTTTTCTTATAAATATATATATGAACTGAAATGCAGAATCCGGATAAAACATTTTGTGTAAACGCCCTAATCGCCTGAAAACAAAAATACGTGCGAGACTAAAACAGTCGTCATATTGAAGTGTCATTCACAACATGCATGTGTTAAAAGATTAGCAGCAACTTTAAAATATAATTATTGAAGTAAGTAAGTAAATCCTTAGCTTGGAGGATTACTTTACGTAACGTATACTTAGTATTTCGTGAAGTTTGTTCTGTGTTTCGAGCTATCAGCAGGATCTTCAATTTACGAACGTCATTCTGCCCTCGCTGTTGCTTATACGCTACGTTCCAGGTGTAAAATTGTAACGTGCTTGAAAAGGAAGAGAGTAAATTGTCGCAGGATGTTATGCGCATTGACAGTATGTTGCCAAAGAAATCCGACAGTCGATTATTTGTTCTGCAAACAGAATGTTTTAATGTTGATAGTCGACCTTTGAGGGATGATAAATACGGACAACAGAAGCGAAATGAAATATAGAGAATAGTGGGCTGGAAATGTTTCAGTAAATCGTTGGAGGATACTCCGCGTACGTATCATCGATACGTATGGGTGCAATATTATGGTTCTCCAGCCTACTTGTAAGCTGGTGCTCTTGGAGTCCTCAACAGTGTGTACTTAAGTGGATGTGAAGAGAAGATCCTGTTCCGTGGCCAGCGTGCTCGTCTGATCTCGCCCAGACCAAATTTGAGCTCTAGCAAGGATTTTGCGTATAAGGAAACTATCGATTATTCCCCCCCCCCCTCAAAATAATGCAGTTTCTTTGGCTAATTAATCCATAACGTGCTCCTTTAATTTAGTTTTACTTTGAATTGCCTCACAACTTTTGTCTTCTGGAAGAAATACATGATCTGACTGCAAATAGTAGAAGTTTTCGCCATTTTTGAAATTACCTGCTAAAAGATTTAGACATCGATCAATATTTGTGAGTGAAGTCTGCTAAGTTTTTTTATAAACCGAAATAAATTTATTTTGAGATTTTTTAACCTTAAATATATCTTTTGGGTTAAACATCTCCAAGACGCAACACGTTGTTTAAAACAATTTTGATCGGTTCAGAAATTTGAGTATTTTGTTTCAACTAATATATTTCAACATAGTTGTCTATGTTATTGTTAAGATTCCAACATCTGTTTGATTTATTTTTATTTTCTTTGTGGATCCGTGAACCAATTTTTTTTTTTTCCTTTTTTGTGTCGGCTGATGTTTTGGTGTAAAAATGCTACAAAGTATTTTCTGCTGTTTATTTCGCTTTAAAGGCCATATTAGTGGTTTCTGCACGTCTTTGATTTTACATTTCATGCTTTTATTGCGAAATGTTTGTCGAAGAGAATTTCAAACATTTCGTGCTTAGCTGTTCGCGCGAATAGCACAGTATATAGAAACAAAGCTGTAGAAGTGTATGAATGATTTAATAAAAAAAAAGTTCTTAAAGTGTTTGAAGGTTGAATGTCATGGTAGAAAGAGATTGATCCTTTCGAGAAAAAGAAAAGCACTATCTTGTTTGCTAAATATCCGCATGGAAGTCTGGAGTGTCTTAATTTTTTAATGCTGGTAGAAGATTAACAATAATTATTCCTGACACTTCCAGAACTGATCCACAGGAAGTTGTCGTAAATTTAAAGGTCTATGTTTTTTTCATGCATGTTGAATGATACACGAAGCAGCCACGTCGAATGAAGGCAGCGACATAGTACTCCCGGGACGCAGGAAACTGACTTCAACGTTCGCGTATGCCCTTCGCCTCAGTTCGCGCAACTTGACCCATTGTACCTGTCGTCAGCTTGGGGCTTGCTCAGACTGAATAGCGTTCTGATTGCAACATTATCTACTTATCTATTTGTCGCTGGACAGCGATAATTTTTCATGGCTGTCGCATTTCGTATGCGGCGCGCTTGTAGGATCTTTTTAGACCGTCACTTGACGGGATTCAGTTAGTCCGTTATTATTCTGGATAATAAAGGCATGCTAATGCATCGTGTGAATATTCTTGTGTGTTCCAGTTACTCCTTACGGAACAGTAGTTTCAGGTAGCTGTACAAAATGGCATTAACATCGTTCGACATCTTGTAAATTGCCCAAACTAACACATTGGGGACCTGTTGTATTAGATGATCAGTATCAATGTAATTTATCTTAGTTCTCAAAGGGATCGCGTTAGTTATACTTTTTAACATTGTGAGATAGTTTTGAGCTGTGAATTTTTGAAAGATTTCTTATTACCTAGTATTAATTGCTAGAGGCTGCTCTGCATTGAAGATTTGCTATTTAGTTTGATATATGTAGTATTAAAGCATAATAGTTTTATAATGTATAATTAACTACATTCTGCATGGCCTACACAGTCATATCTCCAAAAATAACTTTTTAATACGAGTTACAATAAAAACAGTTTCATTCAAGATTTGTTTTTCAACTCTGTGCCTTTCAGGTTACCTTCCCGCAGAAAAAAGTGGGGACAACTCATACAGTCTTATACCTAATATTCAAACTCCCCGTAAGTACTCTGAAAATATACTTCGAAAAAAAAAAAAATACAAACACTTATGCTTGGATGGGAAAGCGGGAAAGGGGTAGTTAAACATTGCAAAACAAGTACAATGCCGTACATTGCAGTGAATCGTAACAAACGCCTGACTGAGTAGAAATGTTGTCGTAGCATTGCTGTTTCGTTTAAGATGTAGTGAGTAAAGATATTTTGACCAGCGCTGCTTCACAGCGAAGTTTTAAGTAGTGCTGAGGGGTGATATGAGATGAGCGTGGAGCTGTGTCGGAATGAGGGGGCGCGGGGAAACAAGAGATCACCGAAGAAACTCGCCAGCCAATATAATCGTCCGGCACGATCGCACGTGTGAATCTCCGGGTCGTCCTTGCCGGGAACCGAACCCCAAATCGTCTTGTTGGGAGGAATGCGACGTAGCCTCTGCCTGCGTCAACCGCGGCCTCGTCATTTGTTTACTTTCGAGTCCTTGGTTCAAAACAGTTTTTTCTCTCTTCAATTGTGCATATACATATATTTTACCAACTAAGCTACATGCAAGTTCCTTCTCTCTTCCAGATAATCCATTTAGTGTATGCTATTATTCCTCAAACTCTTTGACATGCTAATTAAAAAATATTGTGTCAGTTATATGTACTGATATTTCATTAGCTATTGCCAAGGCGAGTACATCACCGTATTGTTAATATTCATTTCAAATTAACTTTTGGCATGCGAAATACTTCTCGTAAATAATGGTTTCTTAATTCCGTCTGGTTTTACTTACTTTTCAGTTCGTTCATTTCAGTCATCTGTAATATCTGGCTATCCTTCATATTCAGGTGGAAAATATTAAGCCCTTTTCCCATTCCAACCATGCATTTCTTTAACACAGTCCAATTCCCAGCGTCCCAAGATATTTGATATACTTACTAAATATTATTTCATCTTGATGAGTTTTCAGATGTTTTATATAAAGAACTTTCTTTCTTGGAAAAACGTCTCAAAGGATATGAAAATATACATAATGGGTTTTCTGTTGATGCAAGGAAAATTGCGTGGCACCGGAAAAATTCACACAATTCTCGCATGTCGTTTAAAAAAAATGGATATGCTAAGGGAGTCTTTCTGGTCGAGGGATTCCAGGCCTTTGATAATAATCGTGGTGTCTTCGTTCAGTAAAGACGGTAGGTTTTATTATTTTACTGACAGTTGAGCTTTCGCCACGTAACGTATCTGCCTGTGTATGTATTATAAAGCCCGGAGGAAGCGTGTATATTTATGCTACATACCTGAGTTGCAGTTTAGGAGGTGGTTGTTCTGATACTGGTCGGATGCACTTGTTGTATTTCCATCTAGTTTTTACATCATCGTTTAGGCGGATTCCAGTGCAGTTGGTTAAGGCCATATTTCACCATAATTTTTTTAAAACGTCACATCTAAAAGAGAGAGAGAGAGTGGTAGCATTTCGTGGTAGTTAAATGCAACAAAACAACCGCGGATTTCACTATACAGCTTCTTAAATATCAAAATGTGTTGTAAATGGGGGCATATATTACATAGTGTGCAATTAACTTAGCCAAGCAAATCTTACTTCACGCAGCGTATTTACACACACCCACGCAACATATTGAAGTAGTTTTAGAAATATTGAACGAACTGTGAGTATTAGCATCTTCAGTGTCATTAGTAACACGTTTGCAATGTACACAAACAGAACAATTATTTCTGTATTAATTTCATTAGAGGATGAAACCTTCAACTGTAAAGGACAGTTTAGTTTTGAATACTTGAGTGTATTAAAGCACCAGTGTTCACTCACGAGTTGTTCAATATTGGCCAAATGCTTTAATATGCGGTGTGTGTAATAATATATAGCGTGATGTAAACTTTACTTGACAAAGTTAATTACAGTCACTGAAATGTATACTCCCATTTTCGGCCAATTATGACTTTCCGGGCACTGTGTTATGAAAACCGCCATAGTTTGGTTACATTTAACTAAGTCACTGTTAGATGGTGCTTTCCTAAATAACATTCTGAAAATAAAAGTAAATGTAATGAGCCTCTTTTCATTTCCAAACATTTTTAGTTTTAAGATTATGACTGACGTGTGCACATTAAAGGTTACTCATAACTTAGCAATAGTCGTTATATATTGCTATGAATCTACCCCGAAGTTTTAGTATTACTAGTTATAATAGTTTTTATATTTTTAATACCATCAGTTTACGTGGCACTGAGAACCGCTACTGAAAAGAAGTTCGGCACTATCACATTTTGTGCTGCAGTACTATCTGACATCACCCTAAAGTTAAACAAAGTGTGGACTTAACAACACAGGATTTTTTTTCTTAGACTTGCAAATTTTACTTGTAGTTCCCTTATTTATACAAAATTTCTAAGATTGCGTTTGCAATTTTTGTAGTTACAAAAATAAAATACATTCTGGTGTGTGAATTTTTTTTATCTATTCTTTGAATTTATATGTAGTGTCATCGTAGCAGTATGCAAAATTACCCACACTGACACTTTTTTGTGATAGAAGATATTTTAGCATTCGCTTATATAGTCCAAGTTGTTAGTGCAATTTATTTCTCAATAGAAAATTATTCGTTGTATCTATACGGTAATTTCAAAAGTCTAACCTTAAAGACACCTAGTACAATATTGGAAATGTATTACGAAATTTACACTACTCATACGTAAGTACGTCATTAATAATATCGCAATATGGAATAAAAAAGATTAACTTATAGCTTAGATTCCCCTAATTTCAGAACACCGATATTGCTAGAAAAAAATTCTAAACCTATAATTTTACTATATCATAGGTACATTTAAAGAAATGGTGGCCATATATCTATTTAAGTATAGTAATATGAATATTTTACGTCAATGTGCCATAAGGCTACGTATCAAAAATTACACCAACTTAAATTACAACTAATACGTTTTAATAGTTGCATTTCACGAGCATTAAACACGATACTTCTCATAATAATTGTTGGTAATTTTGAAATAACATAAATAAAATTTACTTATTTCCCAAGAACTGATTCCCATCAAAATTTCCATACAAGTACTGCTATAAACTCATCTTGCTGACTGACTGACTGACTGACTGACTGAGACAACGCACATCTTAAACAGGTGGGTCTAGAAACATGGCATTTTGTACAGGAGTTCCTTATGTAACGTGGATGAACATTAAGAAAGGATTTTTCTAAACTCGAACGTGCTTTTCAAATAATCGTCACAATCGTACACAATTTCCGATATTTTTCAAAATTTGAAAATTTAGGCAGTGAAAAGTTTTAAAATGTATTATCACTTAATCATCGATAGCGCGTAAACTTAAGATATCGAGCACTTTTTTTCTTCAGAATGACGCTTATGTATATAGCCTACCTAAAAAGTAATTTCTGGATTTTTTGAAATTCTAAAATAAAGGAGGTGAAAAGTCGTGAAATGTATTTTCAAGGAATCTTTGATAGCTCGTAAACCAGTTGAGATATCGAAGTCATTTTTGCTTCAATTTGATGCTTACGGAAATGCTTTAAAAGTTATTCCAGGGTTTTTCGAAATTCTTCTTACAAAGAGGTAAATAAATAAAATTTGTTTTCCCTTAATCCTTGATATTTCTCTAAATAGTTGAGGTGCCGAGGTATTTTCCACTTCCAACGTAATTTCTAGATTTTTCGAAATTTGTCTATTAATGGACTAAAAAGACGTAAATTTTGTTTTCGCGAAATGCCCCAACTCGCTTAAACCCGATTAAATTCCGCAGCAATTAATGCTTTTGATGACTGCCTACTAAGTTACACACCTTTGCTGTACCCTGAAGGTGGCCTTGAAGTGACTCATTGCAACGGGGATAACTTAGTTTGTAAACTGTTTAGGCATATGGTCCGAAAAGCATGTATTACCACCGAGATGTAACTTAATTTATACGGAGTTATTTTTTACAACCCTATCTATAAGAAATGTGATATAATCTCTTTGTGCTTGGGCTAATATAATTTTAGAATTAATTTGAAGTCACTGCATACGTGGTGAGGTTCGAATCTGCTAATCGGGAGGTACTGTGATCGAATGCAGTGTAAGTGTGTAAGTCATGGGTGTCAATTTTAAATTATGTCGTAAGCTAGTTCAATACAAGTCCCCTGGTACGCCCTTACGTATGAGCCCTGTGACATATTAATTTTTTTTTATCGTGCAATAACTTTGGACTTGTGTAGTTGTTACGAGTATTGCACGCAAGGGAAACCGAGGGTGAACAGTTTAAACCGGCGGTCTATAAACATTACATTTTATACAGGAGTTCCTTATATAACGTATGCGAACAGGTGATTATTGAGAAAGGATTTTTCAAAATGTTTCCCTTAAGGGGGTTAAATAGGGGATGAGAGTTTGAATGGAAGTTCGTTATTTTTGGAGGTTATGCGTTCCTATACCATTCATACAGTTGCGATGAAACTTTGTTGACTTGTGCGTGCATCCGTGAAGGTTTCTGCCTAAGAAAACCTAATTTGTGTGTATGTGGGGGGGGGGGGAGGGGGCACTATGTAGAGAAGCAGAACGAGCTACCCAAAAAAATTTTGAGAAAAATTTCTTATGTGAGTTGTGCGTACGCCCCAAAAAATAATAATTTGTGAGGGGAGGGGGTGCAAAACAGAGGAGAGAGGCAGAAAACGTGTGAAATAAACGTTGGTGAGTTGTGCGGGTGCCAGCTAAGATTTCTGCAAATAAAAATACACCTATACTGTGTGGCCAAATGGGATACAGCGACAGAACGGGATACAATAAAAATTAGTGAAATAATTTTCTTTATCAAAATATTTCTAAAACGGTGATTATTTTGCACAATTGAGCTCTTTTCAAAACTTTTCCATTGTAAAAATGTCAATACATAAAAAAAACTAAGCCCCAGTATCAGCTAATGTCATATAAAACATTTTATATTCACATTTTGCAAGCATAAAATACATTACTCATAGACTCTAGCCATCATACTTGAAGATACCACTATATGCATGTATGCAGCGAACATGTCCTATCTGGTGGACTGCCCAGTCGATGAACATAAAATAAAATTACAATTAGTGATTGGGTAAGTTATTAAATGTTATTTATTTTTTGGAAAAAATATTTCTGTTTGTCCATTAACTATTTATAATATGGTTATTCTAATAAGCTAAGTATTACATGCCTGTACTTCACATTTACTTTGATTGGACGAAATAACGTTTTTAAATGTATTTTTAAGTACAAAGAACACACGATATAATAACTTGGAAAATCCGAAATGCATCTTCCTCTTCAGTGACTAGCGTATTTTCTGGCCGGCAAGATACAGGTGTACAAAAGAGGGCGATGAAAG
Organism: Medauroidea extradentata; assembly: GCA_003012365.1. Lineage (NCBI taxonomy): Eukaryota > Metazoa > Arthropoda > Insecta > Phasmatodea > Phasmatidae > Medauroidea > Medauroidea extradentata. The sequence continues at coordinate 7,162 of PNEQ01067713.1, read as the reverse complement.
CACAGCACTTCCATTTCCCCAGGGCTATTCAGGACGCAGTGTGGCGTGCCCTTTGGTCCCGCCAGCGGAGAGCAATCTCGCGCTCTATCTGCTGAAGACTGCGGTAACTCTCCCGGAGACGACACTGTAGCCACATAACTCTCGGTATACGGCCGTATATTCATCACGAGTTGTGAGCTGCCACTGGATGTCGTATACGACCTATAGACACGCGAGAATAAGGTGACCGCCTGCCCAGGCCACCGCGTGCTGTGCACAACTGCCGGCTGGTAGAAGCTATATGAAAACTGAAAAGTGGTGAGAAATAACATTCAAAGAACGTTACACGTGTGTATGCCCATTTAAGGTTCTCCAGTAGTCTTTGAAGCTTATTTTAGCGTGGTCTAAATGGGTAAAAATTAACTTTTGGAGGTATTTTTAGGTGCAAAAATGTCGCTTTAAAGAAAGACATATGCGTATACATTTATTTTTAAAATGACGCCGGAAGTGACAATGTTACCACTGAATGTCTCGTAGAGGTGATTATAGGCGAGAAGACAGCACGCCAGTTCAGTGACGTGCGTCTCTAGGCTAAGGTAAGGCGGGATGTATGTGCTTTGTCGACCTTGCGGCTTTATGGCCTCAAAACATGCAAAGTACGTTCACCAAGGCGACCACCATACCGCAATGAATGTTATGTCGCAATGTCAAATAGTAAGTTTTAGACACGTTAGTTCAATTATAAGTAATGGAATTAGCGAATGTTATTAAAATAGGGAATGTAAGGCAAATTATGAATAGAGTTTTAACGACATTTCTGTGGTGAGTTGAATTTAAAAAAATTTAAATACAATTTCTTTTTATCTAAACTCTGGTTTGCGTGATACTAAAAACGATCACAGTTAGGGTCTTGATAATTATTTTTCTACTGGTTTTGAATAGAATACCACACTTCTCCGAAAAAACAAATTAGATTTTAAACAATAACCTTTGTTTCTTACAGTTAAGAAGGTAGCATTACACACAGTCATCAATAAATAATGTTGCTTCGTTAATAATGTTCTGAGTACACATTACGCGTTGCAAACTTTATTTGAGAAATTTTCAGAAGAGTATTTAAAGTATACTAACTAAATATATGCATGACTTGTTAAGGGCGAGATATAGTTACTATTTTGGATTTTTTAATTTGTCATCATAATCCTTGTTTCATATTAATTTCTGGAAACTTAACTTCATTAGAGCATAACACATGGTCTAATAGAATTTTTGACGTTACGAGTCCTGTTACGGCAACTGAATCCGTCCGAAGTATTTAATCACGTTTCTCTCCGGATATTTCTTCAGGTTAGGATAATGTAGGCATTACGATAATTCTAATTTTAAGTAAACCAGGGATTGTGTGGTAACGTAGCCAGAATTTCAATAACGAAACTCAAATAAATACACTTTATTCCACATAACCCAGAAAGTTTGATTTGACAGCACTTCTTACCTTAAGAGTGCGTGGTAGATAAATAAACGCTGAAAACGTCAATTGATTCCTACGCTTTTTTCGAAGCCAACATGAATAAAATACTCAATGGCTATCCTAGATAATGGTATTTTCCAACTTTTTGAGTAAATATTTATCCAAAATTACTCATTCGTCACGCGTGATCTCTTGCGCCGCAGTTAAATGCACGAGGTTCCGGCGTCAGAGATTGTGCCTCAGAAGTTCGCAACACTGGTAACAATTTTATTTAAAACGTTGGCTAAAACTATTGTCAAGGATTGCTATTGTTTAATTTTCGCAAATTGGCTTCAAGAAACCTACAGTTTTAGATTAATGCTTTTAGCGTTGGATTATGTACCATGCCCTCTTAAGAGAAGTAAACTCCAATGCTGCTGGAGAAAATGAAGAAGTGAAGCGATATGGACAACATTGGCACGGCCATCAAGAATAATACATGTTTTTTTTTTCTGTTAAACTTGCTACCTAACTTTCATGCCGAACCGACATGTAACGGTTCACATGACCAGAAAACAGCTGAACGTCTCTAACAGATTTGATAATTGAAAAATATTACTTTACTTAATAACAAGAACTACACTTCAAACTATGTTGCTATATGTTTAAATATTTACTACGTTTATTATTAAATTGACTTTCAGGCTCCTCAAATGACTAAAAACTTGTTTTCAAGCTGCCATATCTGGAAAATCACCCACAAGATTCGCAAAACAAAAATATAGAAACATGCGTTTGGAATTCACACTATACTTATCAGAAATAAATTTATATGTGAGTGCTTAAACTCTCGTAGGAAAAATTACAGTATTAAAACACTACGCGCCAGTATATTTCTGGTCAAAAGCACCTTTAGCGCTGTGGTATCCCCCGATATTTTAAGAAGTCCGCGCGTAGGACGTGAACGGCGGTGTCACGTGTGTTCTATTTTACCTGAAACTACCAAACGTATCCTCGATATATATTGAAAGTAATCACACTTCCAACTATGTTTGTACGTTTTTAATACAACACGCCTATTAGAAAAAAGTTTTTGAGGGTCCCTCATAATAAAAATAAAATAATACATTAACCGATGAGATCCACAGAATAAAGACTACAACGAAACCATACATAGAATGATCCGTAATTATTGGTCGTAAATAACATGGATGGTAGAAAACGCAAAAATAAACGTTATTTGTTAGTGAACATTTGTCCGGAAATCACATCCTGCAAAGGTACAGGGGCTAATATTAGTGGCTGACAGGATGAGGGTGCGCAGCGGAGCGGGAGCATGGGTACTGCGGGCTGCAGGTATTTAGGCGCATCTGAAGGTGAGTTCGTGTTTTACTCAACTAGCCCAAACATGCGTCTATAGGAGGTTCAGCATTAGGTGAGCATATTTGAAACCTTGGTTACTTTTTTGCAGATTATTTATACTTTCCTGTCCCCTTTTAATACAAATAAAGCAATTTAAGTGACAATAAAAGTGTATAGATTGTAACCTACTCAAAAGTTTGCATCTGAGATCAAAATAAATAAAACTTTAAAATTAGTTTTCTAGACATGACTGTCTCCAAAAGTGCTTACTTCATTGTGAACCAGCTATAGCTACATGCAGACCGCAGTACCCTTTTTTTCACTCGGCTGCGCTCCCTCATCCTTTCAGCCACTAGACTGGTGCCTCGGAGCGCGCGGAATCCAAATTTGCACTTTTCATGTTTGCCCTTGAAACTGTGCAGGATGTGATTTCCAGACTAACAGTGTTTCTTTTTGCGTGATCTACCGTTCATATACTTTACGACCACTTATTGCAGACCATTCTGTATATTTCTCTGTACATAAATGCGTTGTTATTCTTGACGCGCGAACCAGCCTCGCTCGTGTGACTTTACCTTTTCATTGCCTTCAGTAGGCCAAAAATAAAAAAATGTGAACATTGAGGACTTCTCTTCAGTAGCATACGTAGACAAGCAGTAGGTAAGCAGCATAAACTTTTGTGTACATTCGTGTGTGTATGTTTAAGATAACTTCGATTTTTTTCCTCCCAACTTTCGCTAGTTCTGTCGCACTTCCGGTCACGCTTGTTAGCATAAACTGAAAAGCTATAATGATTTTTTTTCTCAGAATTTTCTAGAGGGTAAACCACAGGCTTCCTGGCAGGCTGCCAAGTTGTAAGAGCTAAGAATGGAACGTCGTGACTGGATGTTTACAGTTGGTCGTGTAAACCGCGCTAAGGGTGATACATTCTCGCATCCCACTCGCCGACACGTCGACCCTTGCTGAGAACAACAGCTGCTAACCAGTTGCGCACGTGTTCTCGTCAATGGGTGTTGGACGTCAATGAAGACTCGCCCTGCAATGTTGCTTCAACTTTTTTATAATTTCTCCACCAGGATAAATTTGGACGATTGTGTCGCCTAGTTATTTGATGCGTTGTGCTATCATAAACACTTCCTGGAACTTTTATGCTCAATTTTTTTTTATAAATTTGAGTGAAATTAATTTTAAATGGTTTACGTAGTCGACTTCCAATAACCAACACTGTTTATTATGTAAATATGGCGTTACACTGATAATAAGCACGGCGACAGTTTTCAAACAAGTCGAGGTGAACCGATTGTCCGTATTTCCATTCTCATCTGCAGATAATGTCCTGATATCAGGATATAGTATGAGAGTCGGAGTGAGAACCACACACTACGTATTACTACTTATGAAAAATCGCGTAATGTATGTGTCACATTAAAAAAACCATATGAGATTTAACAGTTATCTGCCGGAATACCGTAAGCGGGAGTGATTTTGAAGCACTTTTACACACTTTTAATTTGTTTATATCGACTGTAAATTAAGTGTTATTGTAATGTTACACTGACATTCATTGTTTCTAATTTTTCGCAACTGTCTTTCTTTAGTTATGGCTGTCATATGCGGAACAATATTTATTTTGATGTCGCAAAGTCACCCTCGGTTACGGTAGATTTTGTTGAGAAAAAAAAGCATCAAACTACTTACAACGTCGTTAACAATGGCTACACCCTTTATTAGCTAGTAAAATAGACTGTGTAATATTCTTATAAAACATTTTATTCCAGCAATATTGTTGTTATATTCACTTGTCATTAATTAGCATGTCAATAGACAAGGTCGCGTTAGTGGGACATTTCCAGACGCACGTCCTCGAAGAAAACGAAGTGTCACGGGGTTTAATAAAACGCATGGAGTCGTGCCCACGTTACGTCCCGCCCTAGCAGTCAGGGAGAAACCGGCCGGGGAGGGGGTCAGCAGACAGATTTCCGTATTATGAACCGTATATCAGTATATAAACTTCCCGCCTCTGTGTTGCTTAGTTTTCTTATATTAATAGACATTCAAGTACAGTACTATGGGGTTTACACAGAACTTCAACTTAAGGATTTAGTGGACCTGGCGCGTGAGACGTGCTGTAGCGTCGTACGGAAAGTGTTTTTTCTTGTATAACTTCAGACTGTGTTCCTATGGTTTTAAAAATGCCATCCGCTAGTTAAAAACATGATTACCGAGTTCCTCAAACGTGCTAAAAATGACTTTTTCACGTTGTTGTAGCTGACAAAATAACAACCATAATCGTAAAACAAAATCATAGAAACCTGCATTGGACTTTACCACATACTTTCCACAGTAAAATAACATGGTCATCGCTTCAAATACCATTGAAAAACACGCTCTACGAAAACACTGTGCGCTAGTTTAGTCCTTTGTGCCTAGAGGCGATGATATGTTTGACGGGCGTGTTATATTCGACTTATCGCCTTCCCCGTTTCCGTGCCTCAAACGCAAAAAAGACTAGCGTCCACTATCTCTTTACGGAGTCTCTCTACCTGCGCTGTAAAAGCGTAGCGAAAAATTGCGGTTGTTCCTTTTTTGATGAAGCATTTTAATTTGCATTCATTTGTTTGTCTACGAAAAATATTTTCATTTAATGTCCCCTTAAGTTTAAAAATTCAGCATACTTATTAAAAACGTGATTTTCGTGGCCTTAAAAGTGACTAAAAACGCCTTTATCAGAATTTTGTATATGGGAAAACATCAACCGGATCCGAAAAACGCGTAGGACACGTGTGTTGGACTTTAAACCATACTTACCACACATTTATTTATGTTAACCCCGTCAAGTTCCATAGGAAAAAATAGTGAAGCACCTCGCGCCAGTTGGGTGGCTTGCGTATGGAGGTGATACTGCATTACATACGTCAGCCATCGGCATCCTTAGCGCTCCATCCATTTTGTAGCTTAGATATACACAAACGCAGCCTATCTAACGTTAAATGCGTTTATTTAAGCCTAAAGGAATTTGAAAGTCGACATAAAAATAAAAAAAAGGACTAATCCTAGATAACTGTATTTGCCAAATTATGAACAAACATGTTGCTAGTGTGTTGAGTTTCTGTTGAACAAATTCTATTTTGTAGCGATTCCGTGCCGAAAGACGTCGCTAAAGAAATTTTGCTCGCTAGAAGAATATTTGTTTTTAAACAATAGGGATTTATTTTAGTTTATTTACTTCCAAATTCCCGCAACTTTCAAGAAAAGTTTTCACCATTAATGTATGTATCAATCTCTCTTAATAATAGCACCGTACTAAACGTGGACAGTAAAAATTTTGTCTGGAGAACACCCTTGGTTTCTTTCCTCTGCATTAAGTATTTCATCCCCCAATTCGAAATGTTCCCACTCGTTTCACAGTCCAAATAATACATTCTTACACCACTGCCTCTTTGGCCACGTCTTGAGAACGTGGCCTCGTATCACGAGTTCAACGTGAGCACCCTTGTTTACCATGATGAAATGATTAAGGTTGTCGGAATATTAGCCAAATTTATACACCTTCATTGCAATGTACCGTATCGGTTTCGGTCAAACGAATTATTGTGAACAACACATAACTTTTTTTTTTGCCATGGGGTAAATAATTGCCTTGTGAAGTTTGACCAAAGCTTTCAGAAACGCAACTCCGTCCTATGTAGGTTACTTGTACTTCAAAACTTTGGCCAGTCCATGTGCGTCATATTTGCGCAAGATGTTAAATTGTCCATTTTTTGTTTAATAATAACGAAGGAATTTTTTTTAACGTAGTTCACTGTATAACACGTTTTCGCTAACTACAATAGTGTATTTTCCTCGTAATTGATAGTGTGTGGTGTGTCAAACATTCAATGGAAATCGTTTTGGTGTAGTAATAATAATAATAATAATAATAATTTTTGTGACTGATGAATGAGTTCATAGTTCCTTCCTGAATTCCTTTTCTAATAAGGAAAATTCCTATTTTTTATCATATTTTAATTTTAAAGTACAATAAATTTAATGAACAACGGTGCCACGCTTTCTTTCTTTGTGTCTGTATAACTCGAGAAACGATTAAATAAAATAAGCTGGCGTTTTTGCGCGGTAAAACGTGAACCGCCATCTTGATGTCCCTGTGACGTCACGATACTGTACATTTTATTGTATTGTTACAAGTTTGAGACATAAACTTTATTTGTGGGCAATTCCCATGAGTTCTTTGGGATAGAGGTCTTATAATTACAAATAAAAGAGTTAAATTAAGTACTGGATTTAATAGCTCACAAAGCTACGAAATACACAAAACAGTAATCAACTAGAACTCTCACAACACAATTAGTTATGCACACAATTACTCCTGTG